>PVIC010038705.1:0-17561 GCA_004025085.1 Thryonomys swinderianus
GCACTGTGGTTTGTGGTATTGATTGCTGGTGGGCGTGAGTTGCCACGCCCAGCATTGTATGTGGTTACCGGGGATCGAACTCAGGACCTTGTGCTTGTGAGGCAGGCACCGGAACCACTGAGCTAAATCTCCGGCCCTAAAGCAAGTTCTTTTGAAAATAGCAGGACCTTGCTGTTAATCCTAATATTTTAGTAGCCTGTCTCTTAAATAATTCTATTTCTAATAAATAAATAAATAAAAATTAAAACAACACCATAAAAAGACAAGTATATTTTAAAGCCAGTTGATTTTACTGTCATTAGCTAGTACTTAAACTTAGGTAGGAAAAAACACATTTAAGAAAGAAAAACTGTTTGAAATTGACTTCTCTTCCCAACTATATTATTATGCCAATCATTATATTAATTTCTAGTTTTCTAATTATGTATCATCGGGAATTTATGACCTCTAAACATTTGCTTGCTATCTGGCTATTTTTAATGCAGAAATAAATTGCATAATGAAACTAATTCTATTTCCCACTGAGATAATGCATTTTTAATTACTCAAAAGGGAGTCAAATTAAGTAGTATTTATCCAAAGTAAATGCAGAAGATAATAAAATATTTCCATGACATGTTTAATTCAAAACACTCTTGTTACACAAATGATTTGGATTCATGATATATGAAGAAACAGTTTGCCCAGAAACACAGTTCATTTCTTTTGCTTCTGTATATTTTATCTGCCAACAAGGAAATGACTAGACTCTTGATATGTCAGGTTTTCCTGTGGAATCCTTGAAAATGTGGCTAATAGGTTTTGTTCCTGCTTACATACAGCTTGCTCTCTCCGAAAGTTCCCAGATGTGAGCCCTGTAACTCCAGATGTGTGATGCCAGTTATCTGGGAGCAGAAACCATATTTGCAGTAGTTAACTCTTTTACATTTGCCATGGTCCAGCAGCATTGCCGTGCTTTGTAGCTTCAGTAACCAGTTGGTGACAATCAGCAGATTCTAAAGCCTTTCAAAAACCCTGAAATAATAGATAATGATAGCACACAATGCTGAAAGCATGAAAGAAATAAGGGATATTCAAATGTTTATGCAATTTAGCTTCTGAAAAGCGATTACACTTCATTTTCTTTGATTAGCTTTTTCAAGTTTTGACTTCAATTCTTTATTGTTTAGGTTCTATAAGATGACATTCAGAAAAACATTACCACATGAAATCTGTCAGGAATGTTTGGACAGTTGTAATCACAAAGAGGAGCAATGCTTGCTTTGTTCAGTACTGTTGACCCTGCTCTGTTCTACTCTGCTAGCTGCTGATTCAACTTTAAAGGATCTAAGGATTCCTTTTTAAGTGTTTGAGCCAAATGGTTTTTAAGTCTTTATGTCTTGTACGGTTGGTGTTCAGCAGACAGAAACCTGAATAATGAGTTAAACAAAGTAATAATATTTTTGCTCAGGGTATAGAAGTCTGTTGAGTGCAGCTAGGGAAATATGGGACTCAGCAAATTATCTTTAGGGCATATGATCCTTTTGTTTTGTGTTTTTTTCCTTATGAGGTTGTATCCCTAGTTCTCATTCTTTCATTTTGACTGCTAGTCATGCTCATATTTTATGCAGGAAGATGGAAAAGGGCTACAAAGATATAGATCTCATGACATATTATTTTTCTAACTGATAAATGTACCAGATTGGGCTAGCATTGAGTTTGAGTGTTGTGTCTTTGAGATAAAATAGAGTCCTGGAAATTGGATGATATTAATGTATAACTCTACCTGTCATTTAATCTTTTCATATTCAGCCATAACAGAGGCTTACCCCAAAGGTGGAGAATAAATTTCTGCTGCTGTAGGCGCTTTCTTTCAGGAAAGGGACGAGCTGTGCAGGACTATTTTAGATGAGGCCACAGTGGTTTTCAAACTTTAGTGTGCATTCAGATAACCTGAAAGAATTCTTGCAATACAGAGTTTGGCACCCCTTGCCAAAGTTTCCAACTCAGCAGTGGCCAAAGAATCTGCCTTTTTTATAAGTTCTCACAAAACCTGGTGCTTATAGTCTGGAAACTAGACCATATTTTGAGAACCTTCAGGATTAGAAGGATTTTTTCTATAAAAGGTCAAAATTCCTGTTAAAGAAGAAATCTTAAATAAGGGTCTGACTGAAGCCTTAATTTTTGTGACTTAAACTCCAATGCTTCTTAATTCTGCAACCATTTTTTTGAGTACCACTGTGTCCGTGCACAGACACTCCTAGTGCTGAGAAGAGAAACCAGAAATCAGACTCCCATTAAAAAAAGCCCACAGACAGACATTGACCCAAGATTACAAAATTTCATTTAAGTAGGAGGAAGACGTTCAAGAGATTTGTTGTGTAACGTAAAGACTACAGCCCCTGGCTGTAGTTAATACTGTATATTGTATGCTTTATAATTGCTTAGGTAGATGTGAAGTGTTCTGAGCACAAGAGTGGCAACTATGTGAGGTAGTTCATATGTTTCTCCCCTTGCTTTGGCTTTTTTTTTTTTTTTTTTGAAACAGGGTCTTGCTTTGCAGTTCAGGCTGGTCCCGAGCTCATTATGTAGCCCAGGCAAGCCTGGAACTCTCAGGCAATCCTCCTGTCTCTGTCTCCCGAGTGTTAGGATTACAGGCGTGAGCCACCATGCCTGGCACTGTGGTATGTGGTACTGATTCCTGGTGGGCGTGAGCCACCATGCCCAGCATTGTTGTATGTGATGACGGGGAATCGAATTCAGGACCTTGTGCTTATGAGGCAAGCGCCAGAACCACTGAGCTAAGTCTCGGGTCCTGCTTTGGCTATTTTACAGTGTGCTTCAAACATCATCTTGCAATTAAATAAATATAGACTGTTTTATCTGTCACCCTGGAGAAAAGAGTTTTTTTTTTTTTAAAGCTTACAAATATGCTGTAGTTACCTAAATCACTACATTGAAAGGGCAGAGAATCTGTTTATTTTTTTTCTGTGATGTGTCAATCGGGTCTAGAAAATTTTTAATGGAAAGCCAAATTTCTTTTATCACATTACTCTATTTATTCTAAGAGCCATTTTGCTTTCTTAGTTTGCAACAGAGGTTTATGTCCTGTGATTCCTGAGTCCTAGGTAACTTGATCCAGGGAAGTACCGTACCGATTCATCTCCTGTGCTATTCTAAGCAGCCTAACCTTCACATCTCCCACCTACAGCCCAGTAAAAAGGAGGGAAAGCCATTGAAAGCAACACTTGAAATCCAGCATCTAAATTCGAAACTTTGGCTGAAGAAATAACATATCTCCTTCACAGAAGGCAAATTACACCTGCATCAGGGATAAAAATAACAAGCAAATGTGGTATTGATCCCATATGCTTAGTTATGTGGCGTCTTCCAGGGGAGGGAAAACACCTTCCCTACTGTTGTTGGAAAGACTGAGAGCGAACTCCTCCTGGCTCCTGCTACTTGCTAATTTCTTTTCTTTTCTTTTTTTTTGAGACAGGGTCTCACTTTGTAGTTCAGGCTGGCCCTGAGTTCGCTATGTAGCCCAGGCAAGCCTCGAACTCAGCAATCCTCCTGTCTCTGCCTCCCGAGTGCTGGGATTACAGGCGTGAGCCACCACGCCCGGCACTGTGGTATGTGGTATTGATTGTTGGTGGGCGTGAGTCTCCATGCCCAGCATTGTATGTGGTTACTGGGATGAACTCAGGACCTTGTGCTTGTGAGGCAGGCGCTGGAACCATTGAGCTAATCCTCTGGCCCTACTTGCTAATTTCTTCTAAAAAGCATTAAGAGAGTGGAGGTAGCAGTGAGTATGGCTTAAATGTAGTTTGAAGTGCCTTCCAACCTGAGAAAGGACACATATCTCCAATAAAATACGTTGCTAAGCAAAGATAGGCAAATGCAATAAATGCATGAATTCATGTAGGTTAAATTTTTGAATTTAATTCATTAAAGACACACACAGCAGTTTAGTTGCAGCTCTCAAAATACTATACTGATGGACATTTTCCACAAATAGCCATCACTAATAAATGTGTTTGAACATGAAAGAATATATTTAGTGAAGAGTTTGAGTGTCCAAACTTCTTTTATGTGCCTAATACAAATTTCTTGTTGAGAATTTTTTAGTATTTAAAAACTCAGTGTACCAGAACCTCACTATCTGAGATGCTAAGAATAACAAAAATAATGTAGCTGTTTCTGTCAACACTTAAAGCAAATGGGGAGAATGTGGCCATAGAATAACACAAAACTGGTTTTGAGTTAAGGTTCTCTGTCTTTCTGACTACAGGCCTGTAAAATGGGAGTAATGCTTGCTTCAGAGGATTAAATAAAATAAGGTACAGAAAATAGATGTAGTGTTTCATACCTATTGATCATGCAACAAATGCTTTCTCTTCTACTCTCAATCTTTCTTTTTTCTCCTTCCTTGCTTTTTCTCTGCTTTCTTTCCCCTTCTTTTAGTTTCATTTCTGTATCCTAATGAGTATTCTCTTCGTTAAAGGAACCACCTCATTGAAATTGTGCCATCATTGTTTACCTACTGAGGTCATCGTTCAGAGACAAAACCATGCTAGTAAAGAAGGTAGAGAAAGATTGCTGCAACAGAGTAGGTTGCAAACCACTGCTGCTGTCCAAATTTGGCCTTCTGCTTTTTTTTTATGGCAAATAATCTAAAAATGGCTTTTATGTTTTTAAATAGCTGGAAAAATCAAGAGGAAGACATATAGAATGATGCAATCATTTTATGATATTCCAAGTTCATTGTTTATAAATAAAGCTTTATTGGGACACACATATACTTTTTTTTTTTTTTTTAGTATTTTCTGTGTCTGTTTTCCCCCAATAAAAAAATGTTAAGAACTTTCAACAGATACTATATGGCCTACAGAAGCGTATTTACTATATGATCCTTTACAGAAAAAGTGTGCTGACCTCTATTCTATAGAAATGGAGACTATAGACATGTTAGTTGGTTCTGAAGCTAGCTCTACAAGGAGTTTCATGGTGAGAGCAATTACACAAAAGAGAGCTTTCCCAGGGTGATAGAGTCTCTGATATAATTATCTACATACACAATGAAAGACCATCCTTTCTCTTCTCACCATGCTATTAACTCCTGTCCAAATTCACTGAATGTGATCTATATCCAGTGGAGTTTTGTAAACCAGTTTGCTTTTAGAGAATTTTATCTATGAAGTAATCAAGGCACTAGCCTGGGGAAGATGGTTCACTGAAGTTCATTAAAAGAATCCCTATGAGCATTTTGGATGTACATTTCAGAAGATAGCAACATCTTCGTCCCTTTTCCTAGTTAGTTTGTTACCCTTGGGAAACCCATTGTCTCTGAGCAAGCTGGAAATCCTATTGTTTCTTTTTAGGAGAAGAATATCCAGTTCAAATATCCATCCTGAACACCATTGTGAAGGCTTGTAAAGAAACAGATTGAAACTCATCACATATTCCCTGATCGTACTCCCTGAGGGAGTCAGTATCGGCATTTGTGAATAAATGCGTATTGTTCTTCAGTTGAGTACCAACAGCGATCCCTGTGAGGCTTGGTGGCATGTCGTTCTGCACTAAAGGAGTGGAACAGGGCAAATAAGAGTAGAAGGTCGGGTTTTTGTTTTGTTTCCCTGTAGCCATGTGGAAGATACAGTTCACACTGGTATCTGGTGACAGAGACTGAGGGACAAGAGAGAGGGGTGAAGCCATGAGGTGGGCTTGCAGAGGTAGATGAGCCAGTGAGTTTGATAAGTTACAGAACATTGCCTGCTGCCCTTGACGCTTCTGACTTTTTGGGACGGCATCTAATTCCTCTCCTGCCTCCACATTTCCCCAGTCTATTGTTTGTACACATGGCAGCTTCAGTCACTTCGTGTGCAGATGACGGAGCCTGTCTCCTGGACAGCTCTGATTAGTCAGTTATTTATTCCACGGAGTGATAATTATGTGCCAGGCACCATGCTAAGTGTGTGAGACACAAAGCCGAACAAGAAGTGTGTCCTGCCCTCCACAGCGAGGCGCTTACTGGAGACAGACTTGTAAGCACATTGGTGCTGAAGTATGGTGGGCTTCTAACAGTTGCCTCTCTGTGTGAGTAAGAATCATATCCTGGGGACAGAGAAGGCCACCAACAGTTTCAGTTCAGTGTAAGCCACGAGTCAGCCAGAGAAGAGGAACATCGGACTCAAGACTGCCACCTCCTAAAAGGCTTTGAGAGAAAGGAGTCGAGGCTTAAAGGATAAAAAGGAGGAGAATGTGAGCGTAGCAGAAGCTGATTCAGAAAGGCCTGCAGACCTGGAGGAGACGGCATCCTCTTAGCTAGTGCAGACGCATTGGCGTGGCTATAAGGGCAGGTGTAGATGGGAGGGGTCACATTAGAAATGAGCAAGGTCAAATACCGGACATGGTGGCTCACGCCTGTCATCCCAGCACTCGGGAGGCAGAGACAGGATTGCTGAGTTCGCGGCGGCTTGCCTGGGCACCATGGTGAGCTCAGGGCCAGCCTGAACTACAAAGCGAGACCCTGTCTCAAAAGCAAAAAAAAGTACTAGAGCCCTACATTAACTTTGTTCTTGTTAAATTTCAGCTAAGCAAAGTGTTCTTTAAAAAAAAAAAGGTTGATAAATACTACTTCCTAAGAACTCTCTAAGTGTTACACCTCTTTAGTACTCATATCTCCAGAAAAAAATACAGATTCGTTTCTTTTAAAAAACTGAAAGAGGAGAGGAATAAGCACACAGAAGCCCATCAACCCAGACAGTGTTCTCGAGCTTGTGTTCTGGGGTGAAATCACGGCTCTGAGCACCTGGTTATGTGCTCTGTTAGAAATAGTGCAGTGATGGCTGTCTGCACTGCTTGGCACAACCCAGAGTCATGTAGAAAGAGGCTGTAAACAGCTACGTGGATTTAAAAGTGCTAAATAAGTTATCATCGTGAGTCCATCTTTTTATTTTCCTATTCCACGATTTACGAGGCCAGAGCAGGACTCAGAGCGCAAAGCCAGGCCACTTCCTCTTTGCCTCGGCTGCCCTCGCTCGCCTGTGCTGTGGAGCTCGTTCTGGCCCCAGTGGAACCCTCCACTTGATCCACTCACTTCTGTCTAATCAAAGTCTTCAGACCCTCAAATTCCCAGAGCATTTTCAATTCAGTTATTGTGATGTCGCCTTTCGTTTACTCATCAGAGCTCCCAGCTGTATTCAGGCCAAGGCTCCACTGTCCCCAGTGCCAGGCAGCTCACGCTGAAGTCCCCTGAGTTCTCTGGAGATGCTTCGCCCATCTCCCAGCTGCCCCACGGGCTCTGGAACCTGCTTTCCTGGTGAGCAGATTCTCACTCTTCCCGTAGTCCCCAAGCAGACTGCCGGACGCCCCCCCCCCATTGTCTTTTCAAATCCTTGCCAAGACCCATTCAAATACTTTCACTCCATGAAGCCTTTTTTATTTATAATATCAAAATAACTTGCCCTCCCCTGAACTCTCTTGGCACATCATGCCATTCCCGTAGCATTATTTCTTTCTTCTTTGTAGTGCAGTAATTTATGTTACAGCCTCTGACTTATCTCCCCTGTTAGAGCTCCTGAGAGCTCTCATCAGTTGTTTTTGTTCTTGCTCACAAGGCATGGGGTTAAAAAGCCAATATATTCAAGTAAAAATAAAGGCATTTATAAAATGTGTAGTTAGATTGTTGTCTGATATAAAGCTAATATTATATGTGTAAGCAAGTATATGTGAAGACATGAAGAAACTGCTCAAATAGTTATTTTTGTTCACTTCATCAGGTCAAAAGGAAAAGTAGATCTGTGCATTTATAATTTTTGGCATATTAAAAAATGGAAATAAATATAATTTTTAAAGCCTCCGTTTTATCTGAATAAAGCTGTTCCATTAAGTAATTATCATATTTAATTTGTTATACCAAAGAGCAGATAGCAAATCATTTATTTCCTTCAGTCAGAAACCTGTTTCTAAAGACTTTTTGGAACTTTTGAGAGACAGGTTTTTCATTGTTTAATTTTTTAGTATATTTAATGTCTCCATTTCAAGAACTTTTAGCTAATCAGCCTACTGCCTCCCTGGCTGCCTTTCCTATCTTTGTGTTATCTTTTTTAACCTAGTGTTAGTGCACATACAGATCCAGACTAAAGCCCAGGTTATTAAATATTTAAAGAATCGTATTAAGATGGAATTTGTGTCTTCTTCCTAACAGCTGCTCAGTGTATCACCAAATCCTTTATTACATTATGTAAAATACAGTGACACTATTATTCCCCTCAATCCACTTAAAATGAGCAGGGGTCAGACTCTTTGCAGTAGCACCAGAGAGACTAAATGTGAGGGTTCAGAGTTAACTTCAACATGATTTTTGAAACTGTTAAGTTAAAAAATTTTTTTTTAAATGAAGTAGAGACTTAGTTCAGGCTGTGTGTATTCATTATTGCTCAGCAGGAGGCCTCTATTTCTACTTACCATCGTGTGATTTCCTTAGCTCTTTTCAAAGGTGATTGAAGCAAACTGAATAGGATGGGTGGACAGCTTGCTGGGTGAGTGCATGCTGGTGACTCTTGGGTATCCTATTAATTTTCACTGGCAAAAAATGGGGCAGGAGGAGCTTTTACTCTGTGTACCAAGTGTCTCATTTCTTCCTCACAAATAAAGTGGCCTCTTCCTGTTATCCTGGTGGAAAAAAGCCAAAAGTGTCACAGCTTTGAGGTCTGTCAGCCCAGCGGAAGAATAATTACATTTTGAGCTACCAAAGGGAAATTAATGGTGAATCTGCTGATGTTGAGAGGAGACCGCTTCTTAGCACTGAGGGTGTCAGGGAGGCTTCTCATCCTGACTTTTCTCTTGTTCTTTTCGCTAGTACGTTGCTTGGATACACAGATTACCTGGAGAGACACATGACTTTTGTCTTTTCGCAGCACATGTTGCTACCGATGCGGCTGAAATGTGCAGCTGAAAGTGGAAGATGCGGTGTTCCCCTCTGGGTCAGCGCTCAGCCCTCTCCGCTCCAAACTTGCTCTGCCCACAGCTTCCCTGCTGTTAGGTCACACATAATCCTCAGACCCTTCCATGCTGCACAGGTCTCTGGGTGAAGGGCTCCCTCACCTCTAAATTCCCACACAGGAAAGATCGTATTTCTATATATTTTTGTCTATGTACATACTTTTACGTTTGAAGAATACAGATGTTTAAAGTATTGTAAAACTATAGCAGTTGTGAAACATAAACTGGAATCCAGTTTGACTTGGGACCATGTGATTATCTCAATTTTTTTTCATTGATAGAAAATAAAATGGATAAAAACTGTGATTGTTTTTTAAGGAAAATTCTACCACTGTCCCACTCAAATAATCAGTGTACTTCCAGCTCTTTTAATCATGCTGCAGTTCTTCCAGGAGTCCCTCGGATTAACACCACATATGTAATCATTTACCTGACAGTCTGTATCCAGATGTTTATTTCTCCCTCGTCTGGCACAATGGGAAATAGTGCAGCTGTTTTAAGCAGAAGCCCTTGTCAGTGGCTCCCCCTCCGTGTGGCCAGACATATTGCCACCGCCTGAGCCTCAGTGTTTTCGTCTGTAGGTTCACGGTTCCTTTCCTGAAATCATTGGTTTTTTTGAGACAGGGTCTCACTTGGTAGCTCAGGCTGGTCCTAAACTCACTATTGCCCCAGGCTGGCCTTGAACTCATGCCAACCCTGCTTCTGCCTCCCCAGTGCTGGCATTAAAGGTGTGGACCACCATGCCCAGCTCTTTTTCCGGAATTTTTTGGGCAGATGAGTTTTAGAATTTTGATTTTTTGAAAGGTAATACAGTGCATATATAAATGTTAGCTGATACACCTAGCAGGCTCTAGAGCAGCATTATATCATTAAATATCTTAGCAACTCTATTAATATGTAGATATTTACATTTTGTGAGCTAAATAAAGATTGTACATGGGTTACATATGTCACCAAAACTTTTTTCAGGGCTTTCAGATAAGTGATTGTGACCTCCACTAAACCCTCTTCTGAGAGTTTGTGTTTGGCAAATAGCTGTTACTCCACCAGTGGTAGCTATTGTGTTATTTAAATTAAAGACAGATATAGTGGTCTCTTCTCTTACCTAGTTGGAATGTGAGTAAAGAAATTCTCCTCAGTATACTCTTTTGATTCTCCTTGAGTTTTATGTTCCTTGGTGAAATTTTCTCTTCAAGAAAATATTCAAAGAAGGAAAGAATGGCTATTTTTCATAGTGCCTTTTGAATAATTTTAGATTCAAATATATTATTCTCCTCTGAGATGATTGATAAGATCAGAATTATAGTGTTAGAAGAAATGAAATTTCCATTACATACAGTTATAATAAGGACCAAGATATTTTTAGCTTTTTTCTCTTTTTTCACCATAATTCTTACTTGAAAGGATAAAATCAATCACTTCACCAGTCCAGCTAGTGTCTGAACAACCAGCAGAGATTTATGTTTATGCAAATTTTGCATGTGAGATTACATTGCATGTGACCTTCACCGTAAGGCTCAGTACACACTCAGCGTACCAGGCTCAGCGTGAGGTGTCTCTCAGGAAGTATTTCCAGCAATGAAATGCTGGAGTTTATGAATTAGTTGATCTAAAATAGATGGGTGAAATTTTCAGCAGTATGTTTTTGATGAATATTATCCATTGTGTCTTGGAAAGAGGATTTTAGTATATGTGCTGCCGAAGCGAGCACATGGAAAGAGGATTTTGAAAGATCTTTTTCTAGTACATCTACCTGTTTAATGAAAGTATTTAGATTTTCATCTTTTCCTTAAATTTTAATTTACATTTGGGAAGGATAAGTTTTTAAAAACCAACTTCTTGATCTTTTTTATTATTGCTAAATATACATACATTTACCACTTAGCCAGTTGTAAGCACACAGCTCTGTGACATTAAGCCCTTTCACATCGTTGTGTGACCATCATCAGTTCTTTCATTTCCCCCTAGTGAAACTCTGTACCCTTTAACCCACAACACCTCATTCTTCCCTCCCCTGACCCTGCCCAGAGGCAGCTACCCTTTTGTGGTATCTAATATTCCGTGAGCAGAATCATGCAATAGTTGTCCTTTTGTGATGGGCTTATTTCTCTTACCATAATGTCTTCCAGGTTCATCCATGTTGCAGCACGTGTCAGAATTTCCTTCCTTTCTGGGATTTATCACTTTTCTGTTGTATATGTAGATCCCATTTTGTCTATCCATTAATCCTTCAGTGGGTACCTAGGCTGTTCCTATTGGATGAAGATGCCATCTATGCATGGCATGTACGTGGAGATTTCTGATTTTGAATTAATACAGTTATCACTTCTGTGTTCAGAGACATTATTATCTTAACTAAGTCCATTAATGTGCCAAATCAGGTAAAGTCTCAATAGCATGAATTTAGCATAAATAACAGTTTTACATTTCACATTTGGCAGTCAAACCTTGATATTTACCCCGTTGCCCACTCGTGAATTAAATTGCTGGCCTCCACATGAAGACAGCCTTGGGGAAGGGTGCTTGGTCTCTTTTATGGATAAAGGACCATGCAAGGATATCACCAGGCAGTTTCTCACAGCAAGTCCTGAAGGTCAGTTCAAACTCAGAAACAAGGAAGGGGAAAGTTGGTTTTACTATTAATTTTTTTTTCCGGTACCAGGGATCGGACTATTAAAATTTTTAACTGCAGGGCTGGAGATTTAGCTCAGCAGTTCTGGTGCCTGCCTCACAAGCACAAGTTTCTGAGTTCATCCCGGTAACTACATACAATGCTGGGCGTGGAGACTCACGCCCACCAGCCATCAATACCACATACCACAGTGCCGGGCGGGTGGCTCATGCCTGTAATCCCAGCACTCGGGAGGCAGAGGCAGGAGGATTGCTGAGTTTGAGGCTTGCCTGGGCTACATAGTGAGCTCAGGGCCAGCCTGAACTACAAAGCGAGACCCTGCCTCAAAAAAAAAAAAAATTTAACTGCAAACTGTTATTCTTCTTACTTTGGTATCTTTTCCCATTTGATCATCCTTCCCAAAAAATGAACCAAGTAGCTCCTTATTATTTTTATTTTGTAGTTGAGGCTGTCTCTGAGGTCACTATGTAGCCCGGGTGTTATTTTGTAGTCCCAGGGATTGGACCTAGGGTCTTCACTCTGAGCTACATCCTGAGCACTTACTTACTTTCTTTCTTTAATTATTATTTTGAAATAGAGACTCTTTAAGTGGGTAAGTCACCCAGGCTGGCCCCAAATTTTCAGTCTTTCTGCCCCAGTCTCCCAGAATACTGGGGGTAGAGGTGTGCATCACCATTCCCCGCTCCACAGAGATCCTTACAAAATAGCAAAAATAAAGATTTGAACAACAGGGAAAGCTACTTCTCATGACAGGTTGGGAAGATAAGGGAAACCATATCTGCTGAAGCACTTTGAGCTCTAATGAACACAAAGTCAATAACCAAGGACGTTTTGAGATGCCAAATCAACTCTGGCTCAGATTTCCAGTACATTCAAACCCTTTTATGTGGCTACAAAATTGCATTTACTCCTTCCTACTGGAACTGCTACCATGGATCTGGCAGCTACAGGATAAAGTAGTCTAGGCCGTATTTTCAGTTTTAATGAAAATTCTAATTTGCTTTGGGTCCATTTATATTTTATTTATAATTTGGACGGGTAGATGTCTTTTACCTTACTGATTGATGGATTGTCTATTCAAATGTATTGCTAATTCCAGTTTTGTCTAGCTTTATTATCATTGTCTTTTCAACATGTTCCTTCTGTCAGATATACTGTCTTGTCCTGTTTTGAATGTAAGCTCTAGGGGGCTGGCCTCCTATCTTTTGTGACATCTGGACCACCTCCTCACTGTGCCCTTTCCCTCCCAGGGGGGCACCCTTTTGTCTCTCTCAGATGAAAAGTGACCCAAAAAAGGCAGACCTCTGTCCTCCTCCCCCTTACCATCTTCCTTGGGGCAGGAAGACCTCAGACACACATCCCTACTACATTTGCACAAGTGCAAACTGGAATTAGAGCTGGGAAGAGAAGAGGCATTTTTGAAAAGGAAGTTATATACTGTAGGACTTAGAAACGTAAACTCTAAAGCCTCACTCCACTCAGCCTCATTGATCCTGAGACAGAAAAGAAAAAATCAGTGACACAGCTTCTGTCTTAACAAACTTTTTTTTTTTTGAGACAGGGTCTCACTTTGTAGTTTAGGCCAGCCCTGAGCTCACTATGTAGCCCAGGCAAGTCTCGAATTTAGCAATCCTCCTATCTCTGCCTCCCAAGTGCTGGGATTACAGGCGTGAGCCACCACACCCGGCACTGTTGGTATGTGATATTGATGGCTGGTGGGCGTGAGTCACCACGCCCAGCATTGTATGTGGTTATTGGGATCGAACTCAGAACCTTGCGCTTACAAGGCAGGAGCCAGAACCACTGAGCTAATCTCTGGCCCTTAACAAACTTTTAATGTTTTGTTCAAGTGGACATTTTATGTTGATCTTCCCCCCACCCTGCACCAATGATCGAACTCAGGCCCTTGTGCATCCAAGCTTGGCACAGTACCACTTCAGCTAAATCTCCAACCCTTTGCATTGATTTTTAAACTATGGCATTAAAATGTCGCTTACCTCGATCGCTGGGTGTTGGAAGCCTCCCTAATTTGCACTGGCTTTACCCAAGTCTCAGCCCTGCCCCAGAGCCAAACTTTGTGAGTTCAAGTCCCCAGTGTGCTACTTAATAGCTGTGTGACCTCCTACTAGCTGCTTATACTCTGCCTCATCCTCTACTGAAAGGGAGGGGGATAATAATAGTATTTTATAAAGCTGCTATGAGGATTAGAGCTAGTTAACATTGGCAGAGCGGAACAGTGCGTGGCACAAAGTGCCATGCTTGTATTTAGAAAAATAGCAAAGGAAGATGCCTTGAGACTGTTTCAAGTGTACTGAATGATTTGCTATGAGCTGATCCCATGTGTCTGAAGTTTCCCCTCACCCCACCCACCGTTTTTTACGAACTTGTACATATACTTCAGGGCAGTCCTATTGTCCTGAAGCTATTGCAACTGGGTGTTTTAAAAGTGAAAGGTGCACTTATTACATGTCTTAATTTCCCACTGATTATTATTCTCTAACTGAACTAGCCAGGGAGACATTGAGGAGTCACAGTCCACTGTTGTTCACAGGCAAATGCCCCTTAGACACTTGAAGAAACGGGAAGTGTTTCATGGGTTCATGCTGTGCTCTTTTGTTCTGTTTTGTCTGCACAGAACCTGCTCTGCCTATTGTGCTGTGGGTTTCTCTGCCACTGAGGAAAGCACGGCTTTTATTTCTTTCTTCTGCTCACTAGTGAAGATTCTTGTATAGCCCTTCCAGAGGGCTACGCACAATTAAGTGCACCACTCTGTTAGGGTGACCCCATTCACAAATTCTAGTCACACCTTTCTGCTAGTGTTTCATTCTAGTTTGAGTTTGAATTCTGTGTATGGTGATTTTCCAAAATCTAAAATACTTCTTTTTAGTCACATGAAATCACATTTTTTGTGCCTGCGAGGGAGTTGAATCCAAGACCTTGCACGTGCTAAGTGTGTGCTCTCCCACTGAGCTATACCTCGAGCCAAAGATAGCTTTTGAAGAGATTATCACATGAGTAAAAGCATTGCATTATATGAAGCACACAGAGTGAATGCACAAAGGGTAAACAGGAGGAATTCCTCACCGAAAAGGGAAGAAATGCAGTATAAATGAATTTTATTTATTCAAGGATTTAATCTTGAAAATAGCTAAATAAAGCTGAAGTTTAAAACACTGATGCACACTCATTTGCTCCTTAAAATTTGAGATAGCGCCGGGTGTGGTGGCTCACGCTTGTAAT
The DNA here is from genome assembly GCA_004025085.1 of Thryonomys swinderianus. NCBI lineage: Eukaryota > Metazoa > Chordata > Mammalia > Rodentia > Thryonomyidae > Thryonomys > Thryonomys swinderianus. Next base: position 14,858 of record PVIC010038705.1, read on the forward strand.
CCCAGCACTCGGGAGGCAGAGACAGGAGGATTGCTGAGTTCGAGGCTTGCCTGGGCTACATAGTGAGCTCAGAGCCAGCCTGAACTACAAAGCGAGACCCTGTCTCAAAAAAAAAAAAAAATTTGAGATAGCTGTGTGAGATTCCAGGAATGTATATATTAGGTTTATATTAATCAGGTAATTTTTTTGCCAAAGTAAATTCTACATATGAATATAATAACCAATCTAGGGAAGATAGTACTATAACATGGAAGAAGTAAGATTTATCTCTGAATGAATAAAGAGTTTATTTTCTAATATACCCCCAAGCTTTGAATTAGCAACTTGTAAGAAGGACATTTACCTAGATCTAGTATTTTCTTCTGAATTTTCTGTACTCCAAAATTATATGTCGATGTGTCTCTTATGAAGAACTCATATACACTAAAATTTAAATGGTGTTCCAATTAAAAAAATAAGAAATGAAAGCATTTCCCTTTAAAGACATGTGTTTTTTTTGGTCACCTTCATTACAATTTTGTTAAACTAGGAGCATTCATAGTAAAACCCTACATTATTTTTGAAAGCAGAGTACCTTTATATAGAAAAATGTAGCAAAAAATCATTATTTACATGAACATTCTCTGTAGAAATCAGAGGATTATCAGGGCCTGGAGCCAGAAGCCTCAGATTAGAGCACTTGGTTTCCTGCTGAGTGTATTGCTGTATCATGTAGCCTCATAGCACCACGAAATCAAGAGACTGAGGAGAAAATTCTACACCTTGCAAGAAGAGATATTGACTGCATTTGTTCCAGATTTTTTTTGGGGGGGTGGGTGCTCTCTTTGATGTTTGTATAATGAGTAGCCTTAGGAGGCTGAGAAAGTGCTTCCCTTTAGAGCAAAGAGCAAGCACGTGTACACCCATTGTGAAAGATTCCAGTCTCCTATCCTGAGTTCCTCTCATATAATGCAGTCATGGCACATGCAGACATCACCTGACCCTGTTTACGTTACTCTTTCCCCTATCCCCTGCATGGCACCCTGAGCTGAGGCCTTAGGAAGTGGTACGAGATGTGCAATACTCTGGCTACTGCTGTTGCTGTTTGGAGTAAAGTCTTTGTCTTTCACCCTTGTGGTCACCTTCATTTGCCTTCATTACTCTCATGTTTTTTTGCTGGCATCTATAAATTTGGAGCAGGCTAACTTGTTAGTTTGTAAATGGGCCAACATTGTAAATTCTTACAGCATATTGATAGAAATGATCCCAAGCAGACATTGCTGGGCTTGGAGAAAACATGGCCTCAAGTGTAGCATGTGGCTAGAACACTGTTTAAGATGGCAGGAGACATGATAATAAACATAGAAGGCAATACAGGTTGCAGAGAACAGTGTTTCCAATAAGTATAGGAAGACATCTCCTCATGAAGGTCCTGTGCACCTAGGCAGAAAAGACACTGAATCTGATTTGAACATTCCCCCTTTGGACTCAGATTCTTGCCCAAACCATCATTTAAGTCTACCTAGGGAATGTTCATACTCTGTAGTAAACATCACATGCAACAACTGCCTACTCTTAGAGACAAAGGAGTTGTTCGTAAGCCTTATCCAGGTAGCTGCAGGTCTGGCCCACGGTCCCAGGATTCCAAAGTCCACACTGTTGTGAGTGATATGCTGCAGCATTTCTTCGTGTCTGCTCTCCTGGTATGGAGAAACCTTTCAGAAAGCATCCTTCAGACTAGACAGGAATTTTCGCACCACATCCACAATGGCTGACTTGAAACTCCCTGTCTCAAAAAAAAAGGAGTGTAGATAGAGCTCAGCCCCTAAATTCAGTCCCTAGTATTGCCAGAGAAAAAGAAGAGTGGCAAAAAAGAAAGAGTCAAAGAGATAAGGGAGAGATAGAGAGGGAATGAAGAAAGAAAGGCAGGCAGGCAGTATGTTAAGATTGTGAAACATGGAATATTTTTTTAATTGAATTCTTTATTGGTACAATTTATATACATCTCAAAATCACATACAACATTGGGAAATTTGTACCAGTATATGACACAAGTCAATTCTCATTTTTACCCATATCCCTACCCACCCACCCCTCCTCCCCCCTTTATACATGCTCTTTTATTTTCTTTCTGTATTATATTTATTCCTTCCCCTCATCACATTCCCACACCAAGTTTCCTATAGAAATATTCCACTCTATAAAAGCTGTCCTACTTTCTAGAACTCATTTGCATCTGCAAGTGTTCATGCCAAAGAGAAGTTCTGGAAATTGTCTATCTGTGATCTATTGATTTCACTTATGAGTATATCCTCCAGGTGTCTCCATTTGCACCTAAATGGATCGATCTTGTCATTCTTTATGGCAGAGTAATACTCCATTTTGTAAAAAAACCACATCTTCTTTATCCACTCTCCCATTGATGGACATTTGGGTTGTTTCCAAGATTGAGCTATCACAAACTGAGCTGCTATGAACAAGGGTGTACATCTGTCTTTCCAATGTGAGTTTTTAAATTCTTTTGCATATATTCCTAGCAGGGGTATAGCAGGGTCAAATGGGACCCCTAGTCCTAGTTTTCTGAGAAATCTCCACACAGATCTCCACAATGGTTGCACAAGTCTGCAATCCCACCAACAGTGGAGAAGGGTTCCTTTCTCCCCACAGCCATGCCAGCATTTATCATTGGTTGATTTTGTGATCGCGGCCATTCTTTGTGGAGTGA
>PVIC010038706.1:0-17493 GCA_004025085.1 Thryonomys swinderianus
AAAAAAAAAAAAAAAAAGACACCCCACCAGACAACTGTTATTAAGGTACTAGCATGTGGGTAAACATGCATCACTGAGCTATGAGAAATAGATTCACATCAATAAAAAGGTGGCAATTCACAGCAGTAGAAAAGCAATGATCTTTTCAATGTTTTTAATGATCTTTTCAATCTTTTCAATGTGTTGCTGGTTCAAATGAATATCAATATGGAAAAAAGAGAACTGATATATATAACTCACATTATATAAAAACAAATTCCTGGGGCCAGAGATTTAGCTCAGTGGTTCCAGCGCCTGCCTCGCAAGCGCAAGGCCCTAAGATTGATCCCGGTAACCACATACAATGCTGGCCGTGGTGACTCTCACCCACCAGCCATTAACACCACATACCACAGTGCCGGGCGTGGTGGCTCATGCCTGTAATCCCAGCACTTGGGAGGCAGAGGCAGGAGGACTGCTGAGTTCCATGCTTGCCTGGGGTACATAGTGAGCTCAGGGCCAGCCTGACTAGAAAGCAAGACCCTGTCTCAAAAAAAAAAAAAATTCCTATAAATAACAGATCTAACAAAGTCAACTTCTTCAAAGTTTACATAAAGAAATAACTCATGACCTTAATATAAGCAAAAATCATGTAAGTAGATACAAGAGCTAGTAACAGTGAAGGAAAAGACTGTTAAATTGAACTAGTTAAGATTTAAAACCTACTATTCATCAAAGATAACATTAAAGAAATAAAAAGCCAACTCACAGATGGGAAGATCTATCCCTGCTTTAATGGCTAATATTAAAAAGATGGCCAATATCTAATGTTTTAGATAGGTACCATTCAGCTATTCTGGAGACCAGATGGTTAGAATGAGGCCTAAATGGCCTCCACCCTAAGCTCAGAGGAGAAAGAGGGCCTGTAAGCAAGCTGACACCGTGCAAGAAAAGTAAAATATCAGAGGCTAAGTTGTTCACCCAGGGAAGTACTGAAGGGTGAGGGAGACAGATGAATCCTGTGGAACTCTAATTGTTCATGCCTGTGTCTAAGTGAATAAAGTCAAGGTGCCAGGCATGTGGGGCTCTATGTCACAGGATTGGTATGAGAACTGAAATACACATAAATCACTTGACACAAATGTGGTATGAGGTGTGATCGAAAAATACAGTGCGGTGGCTCACACCTGTAATCCCAGCACTCGGGAGGCAGAAGCAGGAGGATTGCTGAGTTTGAGGCTTGCCTGGGCTACATAGTGAGCTCAGAGCTAGCCTGAACTACAAAGTGAGACTCTATCTCAAAAAAGAAAAAAGAAAAATACAGTGTTTACATTTTAAAACATTACAGTAAAATATATTTGCCACTAACTTCCTTCAAAACACTTCCCCCCCCCCCCGACTTCAAACACGCTTATCAATCATTCTCGCACCTTTCTGAAGCACTTCTGTAAGTCCTCTTTCATCAGGATCTTTAGTTGTGCCATTGGGTGCTTCCAGTCCTGAATCAATTGAGTTTTTTTCTGATTTAATTTAATTTATTGGTACATTATATATACACATCACAATTACACTCCACACTGAGAATTTGTACCAGTGTATCACATAACTTAATTCTCATTTTTCCCCTTCCCCACCCACCCTACCACCCTCAGCCCCTACATACACAAGCTTTGTTACCTTTTTTTGGCATCAATTTTTTTCTTTCCCCTCATTATTTACCCTAAACCTCATTTCCCTTTGAATATTTACTATTTTGCAATATCAATTATGCATTCCAGAAGACATTTACAACTTCAGTTTCTCATACCAGGAAAAGATATGATATCTGTGACCTATTTATTTCACTTACGAGTATGTCCTTAAAGAATGTCCATTTGAGTATAAATGACTCAATCTCATCATTCTTAATTTACTTTTAATGGTCACTTTGACTTTGGGGAACAGACGGAAAGCCCCTGTACCAGTTCTGGTAAAGATGTTGGAATGAGGACATACTTTAATGTTTTTATTTGCCATAAATGGCTGGGCAATGCCAGGTGATCAAAAATAAAGTAAAAACAATTTGTTTTCTCTGGAAATTTTATTAGTGACACATTACCATATTCCACCTCAAAATAGTCCTCAATCACTTCAAACATTGTTTTTAGCAATGCTTCTTTCACTATAAGTATTTTCAATTCATTATATTTTTCAATTATCAGTTTTAAATAGCAATGTTTGAAGTACATGGTAAAAATCCAGTAGAAAGTAGATACATTTCTGTTTCATCAAATTTTCTTGGTTTATAAATTACAACATTTAACACCTCATGGCATTGGAGAAGAAATAAGGGAAAGGCTAGAGGCAGAGACAGAAAAAAAGGTAAAGAAAGAGGGAAGAGGGGAGAATATAGACAAATGACTTGAAGTTGTTGTCTGAACCTGCTGCATACACTACTGTTAAAGGCTGAAAATTCTTTTGAAGATGCCAAATAGTTTAGAGAGATACTTTCATTCAGGCTTTTGGAAAACTGCAACTGTTAGTTAAAAAGGAATAAATGCTGTGACGTTTGAGATTTGGTTAAACATTTAAATTGCATTTCTAAATGTTGATTCTGGCAAAATTTTAAATAAATTTGGCAATTCCTTAACTTTTTTGCTTTCATGTTTTCAAGGGAACACTAGGTTGTAGATTTAAATCATTTAGATTTGCAACTCATTAAAATGTATAGCGTGCTCTATCCAGGCACCAAAACACTGCCCCAAATTATTTACAGTTTAACTCAGGAAAAAAAAAGTTTTACATAAACCACAGCTCTGTACATGAAGTTGCTGAGACTCAGAAGAAGAGATTTACTCAGAAAGACATCATGAAAGAAAGAAATTCTGAAGAGATAATTAAAGGAGTGAAATAGCACTGAATATACAGGAAATGAAAAATCATTCCAAGTACTCACAGAAGTGATGTTACATAATAGCTAACAAAGATGATTTGCATAATCTCAGTGATTGGATTCTGACTTAAAGATATTTTCCTAAAATGTCTGGGAAAACAATCAGATTTTCAGAGGCATCCATACAATGACCATCAGGATATGTTCATTCAATGAATGTTTACTGTGTGCCTCCATGTGCAGGCTCTCTAATGGGCACTGGGAAACAACATTAAAGAAAGCCATGGCCTTGTCTATGCCTACTAGAACTTTATAGTCTAAGGGAAAATAGTGTTTGGAGTTTTTCTTTAAGTGAAGACATAGGGCTAGTGATATAGTTCAGTTGGAGAGCACTTGCCTAGCAAGTTTTAGCCCCTAGATTCAACTTCCAGTACTACCAAAAGAAAAAGTGAAAAAAATTGTAATTTACATAAAAGCTAGGAAGGATGAAGATATAACAAGTAGTCATGTAATGGATTTTAAATTATAATCTTAGGATTAATAACAAAAAAGAATCCTGGGTTTTTTTAATTCTTAGGGACCTTGAAATCTGCGACATTGTTTTTCTGAAAGGATTCTAATGTACTAAGTGATTTGATCAAGGTTGGAGCAAAGAGAAAAATCAAAATCACACATTTATACAGGTTTTTACTGGTTTCCTAACTATAATATCAAATATCTACCCTTTCATTCAGCATTTACTGAGTATCTACTCTATTTAAGCACTAACACTACTAGGGTTAAAAATTAAAACCACACTCCCAAGCCAACCCTGAGAAAAAAAGCATAAAAACAATTCCTCAAAGATAAACCATGTAACACAACATTAAACAAATTGAGGTAGGAGAGCCTCAGTAAGATCACAGACAGCTTTACTTCCACTAATTCATGTAACATAAATAGGATTTTCCTAACATGGATGCTCAAGGTGACAAGAGATGGACAACGTTCACTATAATATGGACACTTCACAGAAGAAGTAAAAATGGCCAGTAAATACACAAAGAAATGCTCAACATCACTGGCCACTACAAACATGCAAATTAAAAGGATGCCAAAATGGGGCCAGAACATTTAGCTCAGTAGTTCTGGCATCTGCCTAGCAAGCACAAGGTCCTGAGTTCAATCCCAACAACCATATACAACAACACCAGGTGTGGTGACTCACGGCCACCAGCAATCAGTACCACACACCACAATCCCGGGTGTGGCGGCTCGTGCCTGTCATCCCACTACAAAAGAGGCAGAGGCAGGAGGACTGCTGATTTCAAGGCTTGCCTGAGCTACATAGTGAGCTCAGGGCCAGCCTGAACTACAAAGTGAGACCCTGTCTCAAAAACAAAACAAAACAAAAAAATTATGCCAAGATATCATCTAATTCCAGAAAGAATGGTCATCACGCAAAACCAAATAAAAACAAATGTTGGGGCGGCTCCAGGGGAAAAGAAACCCTTCTACATTATTGCTGGGATTATAAACCAGTACAACCATTATGGAAATTAGAACAAAGATTCCTCAGAAAACGAACTAGAAATTTCATTTGACACAGCTATTCCTCTTCTAAGAATAATCTTCCCAAAGGAGTTAAAGACATCATATTACATACTACATACATCCAGATCTGTATTTGTAGAGCAAAACTTAACAACAGCAAAATCTCAGAAGGAACCTTTATGTTCATCAACAGATGAATAGATTAAAAAAATTGGGTTATACAAAATGGAGAACTACTTTGCCATAAAGAAATATAAGCCTGAGTCATTTGTAGGAAAATAGATGTACCCTTAGCTATTAATGTGAAGTGAAGTAAGTCAGACACATAAGCCTAAATACCACATGGCTTCAATATGAGAAACAAGTATAAATAAAGGGCAACATAGCAGATAACAGGAAGTAGGGAGCTAGATATTTCTCAAAGAGGAAGGGACTCAAGAGATGGAGGGAGAGGAGAGGGAAGTGAGGAATAAGGCATGAAAAAAAGAATTAAGATGTGTTATGCACATGTACAAACTCCATACGAGGAATGCATTCACTACAAAAAGTGCCAAATTTAAAAAAGAGAGATTATGCTGAGCATGGTGGCTCATGCCTGTAATCCCAGCACTCGGGAGGTAGAGACTGGAGGATTGCTGAGTTCGAGGCTTGCCTGGGCTACATAGTGAGCTCAGGGCCAGCCTGAACTACAAAGCGAGACCCTGTCTCAAAAAAATAAATAAATAAAAATAAAAATAAATAAAAAAGAGAGATTAAGAAACAGGTGGAGGAGGGAAAGGAAAGGACATTTAAAAAAGAAAATAAAATATATTATGTACATACCAATTTCTCCACAAGGAATGCAAACATTATGTGCAGTACTACAAACATGTACTAATAATACAATTAAATAAAAACAATTGTAAATAATACCATTAAATAATAATACAACTTTTAAAACCATGAGCAAGACCTTCTTAAACATTCTATACTCATATTCCAATAGAAGAAATTACCAATCCCCAAATACCCCATGACCACATGAAAGCAAGCTACTTCCTTTGTTAAGAGGCAGCCCAATCATCCTCATCAGTGCTGTAACCACTGTTTTTTCTTAAGCCCCTGCCAAAGCTTTTGCTTCTGAGTTCATGCTCTTTACCTCAGTATTAATTTCTACTCTCCTGGAGACTGAAATTGTCTTACATACAGTAACAGGAACACAAAGGGAAGAAGAGCATTTCAGAAAGAAAATATACAAAGTACACTATATTCAGAAAAAATGTAAGTTCTTATAAAAAGTATATTTCTTAGCTTATTTTTTCAAAGTAATAAATATATGCACATAATCAGCTCTAATGAAACTTCAAATTACAATTTTTTCTTAACATCAAGTCAGATTATTTATTTTTCCCCTACTGCTATGCCCCCTAGAAATATGATGCCCTGTCCTAACCTACACTGGCTCTTTTTTTTCTTTTGAAACAGGGACTCGCTTTTGTAGTTCAGGCTGGCCCTGTGCTCACTATGTAGTCCAGGCAAGCCTCAAACTCAGCAATGCTCCTGCCTCTGCCTCCCAAGTGCTGGGATTACAGGGGTGAGCCACCACACCTAGCACTGTAGTGTGTGGTACTGACTGCCAGTAGGTGTGAGTTACCGCGCAGAGTATTGCTGTATATGGTTACCAGGGACTGAACCAGGGACCTTGCACTTGCTAGGCAGGCGCTGGAATCACTGAGTTAAATCTCTGGCCCTGCACTGGCTCTCTCAGCTCTTGTGGAATCACTGTTGACCTTCATCTGTATTACAGCCCATGTGTCCCCGGTCCTATGCCTTCCAATTATTTAAGTCACACATTCCCTTCTGCAGACCCCCACCTTCTACTATCTTCCTGAGAAAGGTACATGGAAGGTAAATATTTTAAGTTTTACATAACTCTGTCAGTCACACTTGACTGATATTTTTACAATACAAAAATCATTCAAGGTTGAAAATTTCTTTCCTTCATAACTGTCATTGCTCTATTATCTTCCAGTGTCTAGTGAACTACTGTCATTACTCTATCGTCTTCTGGTTTCTAATGTTCTTTGGAGCCATTCTTACTCTGAATCTTTATGTGTGATGTTGTTTTGTTCTCTGAAAATGTGAATTACAATTGTTTAGTTGGAGTAAAATAAAATCCAACATGCAGTAGTTTAGCTAAATAAGGAAACTCCGACACCTTGTATTACATGAAATCCAGAGATGGATAGCTGTCGACATTGACTTGTCAATTCAAGAATACCAGAGCTGAGAAGTCTGCAGTTGTCACATCACAGAATGACTGTTCTAACTCTAGACATCTTCCCAATATTTCAAACAGGAAAAGAAAAGAAAACAAAGAGAAAAAGATAGCACCTGCATCACAAAACGATTTTTCAGTAGCTTTTCAGTAGACACCCACTTAGATTCTATAGATTGGCATTCTATCACATTTGAGAAAAAAGACTTTCTAGTCTAAAAATGAGGAAAAGATGAGGTTAAAGATTACCTTTCCATGGGTTAAGAAAGGCAACCAAATTTTACATTACTATGTGTCTAGGTGATTCCTTGTGCTGTGTTTTCTAAGTCCATTTGTGTCTTAAACACATTTTCAGACCTGATAATCTTTTAAAATTTATTTGATAATTTTCTCACTGATCTTTTCTGTTCTTTCTCTCTTGGGAGCATCTAAAAGCCAGAGATTGAACCTCCTTCATCTCCCTTGCACTGGTAATCAAATCTAGGGCCCCAAACATCCACAGCAAATGCTCTTTGCCCGAGCCAGACACTATATTTCCAATCCCCTCATCATTCATCTTGCTTCCCATATCTACAAATCTCATCATCTTTCAGTTCTACTTTTTTGGAATTTTCCTCATTTGCATTTAACCCTCCTTTTGTAATTTTTTAAGGTCTTTTCTTTCTATTAGTCTTTTTTCCATAGCAATACATCTTTATTTTATGGATGTAAAACCTACTTCTCTGAGAGTACCGATTATAGTTTCTTCAAAATCTCTTTTCTCCTGTCTTCCTTTCTTTTGACCTATGCTTTTCATTTGATTTTGTTTAGTTTTGCTTATTTTTTTATTAACTTTAGAATCTTTCTGTTGTTAGCTTTCTTTAATTTGTGGTAATTGGTTTGTGTTAGTGTCTAAGAATAAGGCATTAAAAATGTAACTGGAATATACATACATATTTCCAACTCTTGATGAGTGATAAACTTCACTGTAGAACACTTTTACTTTTTCCTTGCCAGGACACAATATCCAACATGCCCAGTTTAAAAGTAGAAGGGTTCACTTTGGTTCACCCTTCAAGGCTCACAGTATGGTCCCTGGTCACCCCCTATAGAAAACAAGCTGTTCACATCAGGGAAAGCAGAGAGAGAGAAAGGACCCCAGTGATCTACCCACCTGTAATCTCAGTCTCCTGTACAGTCTCAGGATATGAGCAAAATCTACATAAATTTTTCTGCCAGAAATTAGCACATGTGGCCTCTACTCAACTTTCAGTGGAGCTCTTACTCCCAACTAAAACCTCCTGGTCCTGATCTTTACTCTGCATTTTTATCAGCAGTCTGGTCTTTTAAGTTCTCACCTGAGTCTCTCATCAAGCTCAGCTTATAGCATTCTTGAGCTTCTTTAGTGGGCATCTGCAAATATTTCCAAACTCCTCCCAAGAACCAGTTCCAAAGGCTTTTGAATCAAATGGTCAGATTGTCACAACAACTTCTTTACTTTTCTGGAATCAAAATCTGTCATGTTTACTGTCTTATTGCAGGGACATAATACCTGATAAAGGAGGAGAGGTTTGTTTTGGCTCACGTTTATACTCCTTACTCAACTGGCTCCAAGGTAGAAAGAAAATAGTGCAAAGGCCTGTGCAGAACACAAACTGATTATATTATGATGGCCAGGAAGCAGAGAGAAAGAGAACAAGGGAGGAAGGTACAGTCTTCTAGGTCATGCCCCCAATGACCAACTCTAATTAGGCCCCACTTACTAACAGCAAGTCAGTTGGAATGCCATAATTCAATTACCTTCTAAAAGTCCTAAGAGTTCTGAGGTTTTGAATGAACATTCTAGATCCAAACCACAAGAACAATCAAGAGGCCAGTTGTTTGGGTTTTTTTTTAATGAGGAAAATATATATTCAATAGCTATTGAGATTTTTCTGTTATATGAAATGTTTTTCAACTATGAAACCTTCAGCATCATCTCAGAGGAAATGTGAGGATATGAAGATACTTGAAAGCTATACTGCTAGTATCATATAATTAAGCATAGCAGGGAAATAGAGATCCTACTAATATGCAGACTTTACTTAATTCTCATTCCCACACTCCCCTCTGCAGTCTCTCAGGTTCAATTTTTCACATGCTTGCAGCAAGGGGGAAATGGACTCATGACCTTGTTTGCAAGACAGGTAGAACTCATGACCTTGTTTGCAAGACAGGTGGCAGCACCACTGAGCTAAATCCCTGGCACTTCCCCTCTGATTCTTGAGCCTTTTTCAGATTCTGCTGGGTAAATCAGTTTGCTTACTATTAGCATATCCTTCTGTGCATTGTTAGAGTTCACACTCTCACTGTTGAGTTACCTACAGTTCTTCCTTTACATTCCTACATTGTAGACAGAGGTTAGAAATAGCTCTTAGTTTCACCAAAAGTGAAATTTATTTCTATGGGTTTGTTATCTATGGGTTTGTTATCTTTAGAGCAAAGCTTTGCTCTATCCAATAATAACAGGCAGATAACACTGGAACTTATACACAATCAGTTTAGAAAGGCTGTTATATTGTTGGTTACCCACATTCTGTTAATATGACACAGATTCTAAAGGCACGAGCTCTGAGGTCAGGCTGTCTAGCTGTAAATCCTGTCTCTATCACTTTACTAGCAATATAGCCTTGGAAAAGATTCCCTTTATATCAATCTCTTCATCTGAAAAATGTAGAGTGATGGTAAAGATTGGTGAGCAAAGTGTATGACATATAAATAATCAATACATATCATTATTAACTCCAAAATATTCAATTTTCCAAAGTAGTTAGAATGACAGAGTTAGTATACTAAGTGCTTAACAAATACTAAATTACTGAATCTTGAAAACAATACTGTAAGGTATGTACTATCACCATCTTGATTTTATAAAGGATAAAAAGATGCAAGAATAATTTAAAGAATCTGTCCAAAGTCACACAGAGAAAAGTAGATAATGGAGTTTTAATTTTAGGAACATGTTTCTAGAGTCTTTGATCTTGACCATTCATACCACAAAACCCAAGGACAGCATCATTTGAATTTGAGGTAACCACGTTTTCTTTGGCTCTTTTATGGGATGCCAACTAAGCTATATCTGGAACCACAGATAAATTAAAGAATCATTCTTAAATGACACTGCAAAACTGTAATTGAATTATTTCTCCCTATGACTGCATCAAATGGTTTTATACACAAAATATTTATTTCTCTAATCAGTAAAAACACAAAAGTAATAAGTAGTTTTTAAGCCTATTTCTCCCAAATCATCTACTGTATGTGTACTTTTTATCATATGAACATGTCCTTTCAAGTTTTATGCCCTTTGTGTAAACTGAAAATATCAGTAACAGTGGAAAATCATTTTCATCAGCCAAAAGCCCTATTAAGATGGGAATTGGGGGTGGGGATGTTGCAACTGTTTTTATTGTTTTAAGACAGAATCTAGCTATCTAGATTAATCTAATCTAGATTAAGGATGGCCTTAAAGTTGTTATATATTTTAGGCTTGTGTTGATCTTGAACAATTCTTGCCTCAGCCTCCTATTAAGGACAGAATTTCTTAAGGAGAAATTAGTCAAGACAAAGAATGCTAAAATGCACTGATATATGTAAGTTAGTGATTGTTTTCCTCCACTAAAGCATTAGCAAAATTTCAGCAAAAGTATAGTGTAAGTGTTGGCTCAAGAATTTAAAAAGTAAGCAATAGCAAGTGGTTTGGAAAAGAAAAACAGAATTCTAAATACTAGCAGTAAGTTATTTGTTTTTTCTTCAGTACTTTCCAGCCTGCACACAAGACACACCTACATCCTGGAATAGATACACCAGATTACAAACAAAAGTCCCACAGAAGTTCTGAGTACTTGCTCAAAAGGTAAGAAAAGGAATTCCTAACAAAGAGTTAGGGAAATTCCCAATTTTTCCTTTATTATTATTATCTTTAAAATTTTCTTTCTCACCGGGCATGGTGGCTCACGCCTGTAATCCCAGCACTCGGGAGGCAGAGACAGGAGGATTGCTGAGTTCGAGGCTTGCCTGGGCTACATAGTGAGCTCAGAGCCAGCCTGAACTACAAAGCAAGACCCTGTCTCAAAAAAAAAAAAAAAATTTTCTTTCTCATGTCTCAGTCCACAGGCAATCCCATGGTGGTAGGAGCAGCAACTAGGTCTCCAGCTTGCAAATCTTGGAACTTGTCAGAGCCTTTCCATAACTAAATGAGCCAATTTCTCATAATAATTTTCTTCACACACACACACACACACACACACACACACACACACTATTGGTTCCATTTCTGTGGTGAGCCTTAACATTCACTCCAAGGGACTTCCTCACTAGAGTAAAAGCACACTCCACATTCCCTTCTTCCATTTGAAAGGTAAAAGTCTTGTATTTATCATTCCCTTTTCTTATTACCTACATTCACCCATTTCACCAACATCTGAAAATACATTCCTACTCTACCTCTGTAATTGTTAGTCACTTTCTTGAAAAACCCTATACTCCAGGCCACAGTTATTTGTTGAGGGGAAAGGGAGAGACACTTTGTCCAAGCTTTACTAATCACAAACCACAAACATACTTTTTTTCCTTTTAATTTATACCAAAACAAAGCTGATCTAATCCGAAAAAGCAGATATACCAAAACGGAAGTGAGAGCTGAAAAAGTCTTACTGACACCCAGTTCCCTTGTGCCATTTATTTCTGAAGATTCATCCTGTCCTTCCCTGTCCCCATTACAGTAATCAGTAAATTCCCTTTGGCCTAAATTGATTTAAATTAGATTTCAGTCAGTTGCAACCAGAGGAAACACAGTAAATCCCCAAGTGCATAAATCATTATGGAAATTTATATAATTAATCTAAAAATATCTAACTTCAAATGTTCCATATAACCTGTTTTCTAAAAATTGATATTATTCAAATATCAGTACTTTCAACATCTGCCCTAAAAGCACCATTTAATGTTGAGGCTACTTAAAATGCTAAGGATACTCAGGAAAAATGTCTCTTTGCTTATAACAAACTTATCAAATTAGTACACAGTTAAAAATTACAATGAGCCCCATGTTCTCAGAAGAATACTATAAAGTCCCATGTAAAAATAAAATATTCTAATTAAAGTACTATTATCACTGAATGTTTCAGAAACACCATGCACGTTTACAAAACAAGGTCAGTCATATATCTAATATCTTTGGGGACATGTCTTTAAATTGGGTGTTTTCTTAGTTGACTAACAGCTGAAATTTATGAGCTTCTTAGCTATCACAGAATTCCTATTATAAACTAATTATGAAGTGATTTATACACAAGTAACAAAAATTGATGTTGAAGTTCAACAAGATCTTCACCATGATCGCTAAAAAATATGAAAGATGATAGCTTAGATAATTAAAATTTAGAAATAAAACTGCAATCTTTGGAACTCAAATCCAATTGAATTCAAAGTCTGCAATAATCTACTATTTTTAAGTTTTTGACAAATAGTTTTAATGGCTGATTAATCTCATTGCATGTATATATTTTTCTGAATGATGTACTTAGCAGCCCAGCTGCACATAAACAGAAAGTAAAAGTGAAAACAATAAACTAGCACACATATATGTTTTAAAGATAAACCTGGTTAAGAACTTAAGTCACAGGAGTTTGCCACTGGTGATGAACCTACGGTATGCATGCCACAGTGAGCTGCTTGTGTCACTGAAAGTTCTAAAAAGTTTGCCATCACAGGACCCTCTCATTATCATAGCTCCTGGTAATTTTTTCATTCAGTCTAATTTTACTAGCTAGGAAAGAGAAGCAGATAATCCTAAAGTGGATAAGAAAGCAAAAGCAAGCTTGAAAGGAGTCAATAGATTCAATAAAGTAATTAAAACCATTAGAAGTTACAGAGTAAACAAGTAAAAGTGATGATAAAAATTCCAGTCCTTTGGATCATGCTCATGGATCAGGAAAGCTACATTTTCCAGTGTTTTTTTACAGGATTTCAGGAAATATTATGGGCTTCATTTGTCCAAGAATATCATAGGAATAGGAAATGAACAGACATTTTGGGTTCAGTTCAAATAACTAATTTTCATAATTATTTATATAAACTGAAAACCTCTTATCCTTTTGCAATGTTCCCATTCCACCCTCAAAAAGAATGTTACACAATAATCCTCTTCCAAGAGAGTAATAGGATTATCAGAATGTATAGCAAACATATACCAATAAATAATAATATAGGATAACACATGGGGTACACCTGCTGATATTAACATCCTACTCAGAAATATGTCAACATAAGTAGCTCTAATCAGTAAATATTGTATGTCATAGTTCTGAGCTCTTGGCATTTCATGACATACAACATTTACCTAAACAATTAAAAGTTCAGAAGGCTTTGAATTCTACTTTAGGAAAAGCATTTTAGTCAAAGTATACACCAAAATAAAATTAGTTATTATAAGTAACATCAATGAAAGTTTTGCTGAACAGATTAAATCTTGTCTTAAATTCATTGGTACATTAGGAGATAACACAAAAGAGAAAAACATGAATTTTTCACATATCTCACAATGCAAAAGGATAAAAATTATGTTAGTTTTGTATACAAAACACACTGTTGGAAGGACTGAATGTATACACTTCCCATTCAAGTAAGGAATTTAAAATAAAAGTACAAGTGGTGGCTCATGCCTGTAATCCCAGCACTCGGGAGGCAGAGACAGGATTGCTGAGTTCAAAGCTTGCCTAGGCTACATAGTGAGCTCAGAGCCAGCCGAACTACAAAGCGAGACCCTGTCTCAAAAAACAAATAAAATAAAATAAAAAGCACAAACTATGTTATTTAACACATAATTTAAATAAAAGATATAAAATATACTGGATAATCAAAGGACAAGAGATCCCATTCTTCTATGGGAGTGTCAATGAAGAGGTTGTACATAAAATGGGCTTAACAATGGAGAATAGGTATGTAACCAAATCCAGGGAAAAGAATTCCTGAGTACATAAAAAGTCAGGAAAAGATGAGGACTAATTAGTGAAGTGTTCACTGACAAACTTAGGTGACTTATAAGGTGATGTATTTGTTACCTACAGCTGCACATTACAATACTTTTGGTAGCTTAAACAACGCAAATTTTCATCTCATAATTTCTGTAGTCAAGAGTTCAGGGTTCCAAGGCCTAGGATTGAAATCAGTGTCTACAGAACTATGGTTCCATTTAAAGCATGGAACCCTTTTACAAGTACCATAAGAACACTCTTTTCTGAGATCACTGCTTATTGGTAAAATTCATCTCCTTGCAATTGTAAGACTAATGCTCTCTGTTGTTTATGACTGTTGGTAAGGAGCCAACAGTCATAAACACTCAGCTCCTAGCTGCCATGTGGAATTCTTCACCAAGTGGTCCCTTCAATAGGCCTTTTTCCAAGCTGTGAAGATCTCTAACCTCAGGAAGGACTCAGGCTTACCCATATAATGCCCCTTTTGACTGAGTCCACTGCTTCCTAACCGAATCACAGGAGTGATGACTCAGTGTATTCACAAGTTCTGCATTCATGGCAATAAGATTACAAAGGATGTGTACTCCAGGACGTGAGAATCTGAGAAGTCACAAGAATTCTGCCTAGCCTAGGTTGTAAAGAACATGAAAACAAAAATTCTCCAAAGATATCCCAAGATGCAATTCATTTTTCCTCCTATAGTTGTGCCCAAAAATTATGATACTTGTAAAACATCTATGCATAACTACAACTAGAACGGAAAATCTTCCCACAGTTGATAACTACCTATTTTTGACTACTGGGAATAGTCATTTTTATTATAGGCTCTCTTACAAACTGAGAGTCTATGCTTTTCCCTTTTATTCAATATGAACCATTTATACTTCTGGCTACTGCATTCTTGGCTGGCTTGTCTATGACTATTAGATTAATATTGAATTTATCAATGTTTTACCTCATTCCTCAAAACCTATTTTTGTTGCCAATTTTTCCTCTTTTGCCTTTATTTTTATAGCCTTGTGTTCATGTTACAAAAGCATCTTTAACTACTCTATGGTTTTCTAGGCCTCGTCTTCACCACTGAAGAATTATAAAAAGCTTACCTCTGGTGTAAGCAAAATCTCAGTTCTATGCCCACATTGATGATAAGTACACATACATTTATATGATGTTGAATATAATTATTTAAGAACAAAAGTTAGACATGTCTACTTCACCTTTGATTTTGCAGCTTACCTTTCTCAAGGATAAAAAAAATGTAACATCTACCTAATATTACCTGATAGTGCTCACTTTGGCAGCACATATATTAATATTACCTGATAATTAAGGAGCCAAACATTACATTGACAAACAGAATACCATATGACTATTCAATACCATCTGACTATTCATGACTATTCATCTAACATAATGACAGACACAGCTATTAACTCTCATGACCATATGGCATAGGTTCCATACCTTCAGATGACTACTACATGGCTATAGTGACATAACACGTTAATCTGTGTTCTCCAACTCATAACAGCACTAATATGGTTTTTACTAAGAAAGGGGATACATAAGCTCTTTGAGCTAAGACAGGATTACATCACAATATACACATTATAAATTGAAAATGTCCTAAGTTTAAAATGTGCAGTACTCAATATACCTAACCTGAACATAATACCTTAGCCTACCCTATCTTAAATATGCTCAGAATAATTACATTAGCTTAAAATTGGACAAAATCATCTACTATAAATCTACTTTATAACAAAGCATTAAGTATTTTGTGTAAATTAGTGAATATTTAAATGAAAATGAAAAACACGGTTTGCACAAATGTTTTCACACCATCATAAAGTTCAAAAATTGTAAGTCAGGCCTTTGTAAATCAGACTATATTTATTTAAAATTATTATTTGGTGGTAGAGATGATAAAATATACATTGCTAGCAACATTAAAATTTAATTGTTCCAGTTCATACACAATGATTTTCAATTTGCAAATGATCAGAGTGTCATGAGTTTCAGTTTAACTGGATAGAAGTTTTATAATCATTAAATCTTCAAATACCAAATAAGTTCCTACTAAGTATAAGACACTGTCTCAGAACAGAAGATACAGGATGAATCAGATAAGAATCCTGGCCTCAACATACCTGTGAAAAAGAAAATCCTGAGAACACAATTAACCCAATTTCTCCCCTTGCTGTAGCAAGCAAATTCCTTTTATAGCTACTCTTGTTTTTTAAGATAGGCTCTTGCTCTGTAGTCCAGGCTGCCTTTCACTTCATTATGTATCCTTGACTAACCTCTGACTTACAGCAATCCTTCCACCTCAGCTGCCAGATTTCTGAAGAAATTCCCATCACATGCAACCTCCGGTGCTTATGCCCTTGTGTGTCCCCCTCAAGTGAGAACAGGATCTGTGACTCATTTAAAATCAAAGAACAAAGCAAAAGTGATATGGTGTACATGTCACATGCACATGATTATATGATTGTTTTACATAAGTGCAGAGCACTAACTCCATTGAAGACTCCATCCTTTGTTAGCTTAAGGAAGCAAAAGAACATGGTAGGGTCTGTGCCAGGTGGCCAAGAACAGGAGGTTTCTATACTCTGAAGCTGAGTCGAACAAGAAACTCAAATACTCAGTCCTACAACCAGAGAAATTAAATTTTTTCAACAATCACTGTGAGCATGAAAACATTTTCTTCCTTGCCAGTTAATCTTCAGTTGAAAAGTTAATCTTCAGTTGAAAAGTAAACACTAGTAAACACCTGGATTAATGGTCCATAAGTGGGCCATAATTCATACGTCTTGCTGCTGCTGGAAGGCTCAAACCATGAGTGGTACATGCATGACTGTCCTATCAGGAGGCTTTTTATTAACTTTATTAGTAAAATGACCAATAAAAGTGATTAAATGTGTTTGTACCACAAGTGACACAACTTGGCCAGTGGGATGGTCATACATGTACCACCTGTACAGTTCAAGTCAGGAGGAGCATATTAAAGTTCTGTGAGACACTGAGTAGAGGATTCAGATAAACTCATGTTAGAAACTTGGCTTACTAACACTATGAGACAAATACTGTTTTTTGGGTTGTGTGTGTGTGTGTGTGTGTGTGTGTGTGTGTGTGTGTGTGTTTGTGACAGGGTTTTGCTTTGTAGTTTAGGCTGGCCCTGAGCTCACTATGTAGCCCAGCAAGCCTTGAACTCAGTAATCCTCCTGCATCTACCTCCCAAATGCTGGGATTAGAGGTGTGAACCACCACACCCAGCATTGTTGTATATGGTTACCAGGGATTGAGTCAAAGACTTGGCGCTTGCTAGGCAGGCACTATAACCACTTAACTAAATCTCTGGCCCAAATACTGTATTAAACCCCTAAATTTATGATAATATGGTTCATGTCAACATATAACTAATGTGCCTTCCCTTTTATAATCAAGTATCCTACACATCAAATCACTAAAGACAATACTGAAATCCTCTGTCTACACTCTACAGAAAACCAAAAGTGGTCAGTCATACTTTCGTAAACTCCAACTTTCCATCAATGTTGCCAGAATGGCTGGTTTGGATTAATACATCTAAAGCAAACATCAGCTGCTTATTCTCATCTTGTATATTCTCAGAGATAAAGAGCTTCAATTTCTTGACCAAATGTTCAGCATGAACCATAAGAAATATAAAGAGAGGGCTAGGGATTTAGCTCAAGCGGTACTGCGCCAACCTTGGAAGCCTAAGGGCTTGAGTTCAATCCCCAGTATCACAAAAGGAAAGAAAGAAGAAGAAAAAAAAAGAGAGGAGAGAGAGAAGGAAGGAAGGAAGGAAGGAAGGAAGGAAGGAAGGAAGGAAG
>PVIC010038707.1:0-17463 GCA_004025085.1 Thryonomys swinderianus
ACTAAAGCCCCGCAGTCCCTTTTGTCCTCACAGCTCCAGGTTTGGCTGTGCTTTTTTGGTGCTGAAGCCTGCTGCCTTCTGTCAGCCAGCTGTACCCGAGCTGACAGAGCACGCACCCTCAGCTGCCTTCCCCACTTGCACAGTGTGCCCAGGCGCCTCATGTAATAATGCACACAGCTGAGCAGATGGAGCCCCAGATGGCTCCTTGGCTGGCGCTGCCTGCCCTCCTGGGCATCCTCACCCCCGTCCAGGAAGGCTGTCCTGGTGGCATCAGGGGCCACTCCTGGCTCCTCACGTTACCTCCTGTATTGGGCTTAACAAAGGGCGAAGAGCTGTCATAGCTGATGAGTTCAAAATCAAAATGCAGGCGTAGAGCATTAGGCAGATGAGAAGGTAATCTCTTTGCAACCTTAGGCCAAGAGACCCTGTGACGTAGGAGCAAGACATAATCAAAAAGTTATCCATCGCAAGAATGCGTACTGCCATCTCCCTTGCTGCCGGCCCCTGCCGGCTCGCTGTGCTTCTCATAATTTGCCACTCACTGCTTTCCTCACCTGCTCTTCCACGAGGCTTCCCTTGTGCGCTGTGTGTGCCATGCCAACTGTATTTTTTTTTGCTCTATGTACATTTTGGTTTTGTTTTGGGGTGGCTTTTGATGATTTACTTTGTTCCGGTGTTCTGTCTCCCTTGCCTGGCTGTGGGGGCTACGTGGCCCCGATGCTTGCTGCCTCCATAGATCCCCGTTGCGCAGCCCTCTGTCATGGACGACATTGAGGTGTGGCTCAGGACGGACCTGGTGAGACTTGACTTTTATATTTTGTGTGCGGGGTGTGGCAAGACAGAGGCTCTTCTGAGGACAGGCCTTGGGACACTGCACAGGCCGAGTCTCTGCTGTGGCGGGGCGGGGGGAAGGTGTGGCTGCTGGGGCCACCAGCTCTTCACATCCCACCTTATTCTCCAGCACTTAGCTGGGGACAAGAGTCCCCCAGCAGACCCTGGGCTCGGGGCACAGACCCACCCCCCACTCTGTCCCAGCCTGTGGGAACCCAGCTTCAGCCAACTCCCAACACACCTCCTTGCCAGCTTCCTTTTGGTTTCAAGGGCATGTGTGTTGCCTAGGGCTTCAGAGGGGGAGTATTATTTTTATTTGTTTTACTTTTTTTGTTTTCATTTTTTTAATTTAATTTTTAAATCTTTATTTTATCGATACTAGGGATGGAACTCCTAGCCTAGCATGTGCAAGGCAGGCACTCTACCACTGAGCTACATCCCCAGCCCTCATTTCTTTTTATTTTATTTTTATTGTGAAATGTACACAGATGAGTTAGGTATTTGTTGATTTTGTTTTAAATTCACTGTCATCTCCTTTCCCAGGAACTTTTTGGATTTAAAAGTTTAGATTTTGTTTTTTAGATTTAAAAGCACCTCTACCCCACAGACTCTTGTCTCCATCCTGTAAGACGGTGTGAAAAGCGGAGGATGTGGTCTAAAAACAGTAGTAGGTTCCCTGCTGTTGCTGGCCAGTGGCAGGTGCAAAAGGGTGTTCTGTGTGGAGACGCCCTTCCCTGGAAAATGGGTTTATTGGATTCTCCCCAAATCTAGAGACAGTCCTCTCTTCCTCCTGGCTCCTCATTGCCAGGGTCATCCTGTCCCCAGAACAGAGTCTTTTGGCTGCTTTAGCTGCAGGGCCGGCCTGGCTGTTTGTGGGCTGGTGACTGAGCTGCCTCCCACACGAGGACAGCAGGCCTCCAGCCAGGGAGTTTCATTGCCTCCTTCCCGGAAGCTCAACTTTCCAGAGACACTCACTGCCATGTGGAAGTGCCAGGAGGGGTGGAAAATGTCCCATGGTGTCTTATCCTTGGCCAAGGTCCTCACTTTCTAAGGGAGCCCCAAGGCCCAGAAAGAGGAAGGAACCTGTCCAGCAAGGTACACCACAGGTTGGAGCAGGGGTTGGAAAGCACCAGGCCTTTTATCCATCCCCTTCCTAACGCAACCCTCCCATGAGCTGCTTTTCCCATAGAACTTCCGTGGCCCCTGTGGGGTCAGCGGAGAGGATGGAGTCTTGGCAAAGGAGAGGGCTGGTGATCTTGGCAGAGCTTTCCCCACCCAAAGACCTAGGTGCCAGGCCTGGCCAACCAGACCCCACACCACTCCCAGCTGTTGATGTGGACAGTCCCTTCCTACTACCCCTGTGCTGGGAGCGAGCAGATGTGTCATAGAGGAGCAGGCTGGGGTCACTGGTACACTGCCTCCTTGTGCTCACCCCACCTCTCCACAGAGCCTGGAGTGTAGCTGCATTTTTAGATTTTTCTTTTTGGCAGATCAAAACTTAAGAGTCCATTGTTTTTTGGATTTTGCTTTTTTTTTTTTTTCTTAAATTGTACTGGGGATCAAACTCACAAGCTTCCACTTGTAAGGCAGGCCACAGTGCCACTGATCTAAATCTCTGACCCCCTCTTTTAAATTTGGCACCAGGATCAAAGTTGTGACCTTACACTTGTGAGGCAGGTGCCAGAACCACTGAACTAAATCTCTAGCCCTGCTTTTTGCTACTAAAAGGCAAAACAAAACATAATTTCTTCTCCTCCAATAAAAAGAGCTATTACAGCCGGACGTGGTGGCTCACGCCTGTAATCCCAGCACTCGGGAGGCAGAGGCAGGAGGATTGCTGAGTTCGAGGCTTGCCTCAGCCAAGTGAGCTCAGGGCCAGCCTGAGTTACAAAGCAAGACCCTGTCTCAAAAAAAAAAGCTATTACAGCTGGACGTGGTGGCTCACGCCTGTAATCCCAGCACTCGGGAGGCAGAGGCAGGAGGATTGCTGAGTTCGAGGCTTGCCTGAACTACATAGTGAGCTCAGGGCCAGCCTGAACTACAAAGCGAGACCCTGTTGCAAAAAAAAAAAAAAAAAAGAGCTATTACAGAAATCTGGAAACAGCCAGGTGTGGTGGTATACACTTGTAATCCCGGCACTTGGGAGAATGAGGCAGGAGGATCTCTCTAAGTTCGAGGCCAACCTGTACTACATGGTGAGTTCAAGGTTAGCCTGAACTACATAGCAAGACCAGACTCAAAAGAAAAAGAAAAATCTGGAAAGAGAGAAAAGCAAGAAGTTTAGTTGGGCTGCCATTGGCACTGCCACCCTGCGGTGGCCATGGGCAGGCAGAGGTACTGGGTGTGTGAGGCCTGATGATCCTTAACACTGCTCTGTCTGCTCCTCCCACAGAAGGGCGACGACCTGGAAGAGGGTGTCACAAGTGAAGGTACGTCCCGGCCAGTGGGTTTGCAGCTCCCTTCGGTGTTCCCATCCCAGGCTTTGGGGGCCCACAGAGAGTGGCCCCTTGTTTCCATGGGGCCTATGCTGTCAGGGGCCCTTCCAGTGCAAGAACATGAGCTGGGCTTCATGGGGGCTCAGTCTAACTGTGTGTCAATGTAGGGGTATCATTTCTCTCATTTTAAGGGAGACAGTTTAGGAAAAACCTTTTAAGTTAGTAGATACAGATTGCCATCCCAGGTCACAACCTCTGGGTACTCAGTTTATCTCAGATATAAGCCACTCAGTCTCCAGAGGTGTACGGGGACCCTGGGAGGCTGGGCTGAGGGGACAGTGGGCCTGCTTCTTCAGTGAGGGCCCGGCCTCTCCCTCCTGTTCCCCTACCGCTCCTGGTACCTTTCCTTCCACCTCAAAACCTGCCAGACTGTAATCAGAAGGGCCAGCCAGAGAACTGTCAGAGGACTGGCCTCTATTCCGAGTACCACCTACCTCAGTGGCTCCTCTGGCCCCTCTGTGGGAGCATTGGAAAATGCCCTGCTACATCCCTGTGGGTGCCAGGCTCTCTGGCCTGCCTCCACCCTAATCTGGAAATGGACTGAACTTTGGACCTTGGTGGGGCAGGTATCCTGTGCTTTTGTTTCCGGAGCATCCCTGAGGGCCCAGGAATGCTGCTGGATGTTCCTCCCCATCACTGGGAAACCGCAGCCCCATCCGGTGCAGCACACAGAGCCCTCCCCACCCACCCAGCTGGGATCCCCACTTGCTTTGTAGATAATCAAGGGGGAAACAGGGGTCCTTTCCTGAGGCAGTACCCCTGACGCACCATGCCTTAGCTGGATGCTCACCTTCTCTCCCCAGTTTTCCCCCAAAAGCTCCACCATGGGTGTAGGCCAGAGCCGGGAGATGTGGGCTTGCGCTGGCATGACCCCTGTGGGACGGCCGGGCTGCATCCTCATTGACCTGACCTCTGCCTTGGTTTGTATTGCAGAGTTTGATAAATTCCTAGAAGAACGAGCCAAGGCTGCTGAAATGGTCCCTGACCTCCCGTCACCCCCCGTGGAGGCTCCCACCCCAGCATCTAATCCTTCTGGCCGGAAGAAGCCTGAGCGGTCAGAGGACGCCCTCTTTGCCCTGTGAGCTGCTCTTGATCTCTGTGGATGGCAGCACTGCTTGCTCCCTGTGGACACTGGGCACTGGCCTCTCACCCCACCCCTCTCCCTTGGCCTATGCACCTGTGTCTCCATGGAAACACCTGTGTCTGCTCCCCTAGTCAGGACCAGCTTTTGCCACCGTCCTTCTCTGGGTGGTGGTGGGACAGCTACACTGTAGCCAGAGGCCCCGCCCCCTCCCATAGGCTCCCTGGCTGTGTCCTCCCATGAAGAGCAGTTGCCCAGCCCAGGCAGAGTAGCCCTGTGACAGTGCTCCTGAGCAGACCTCCCGAAGTGTCTCCATCCCCCACCCACGAGGACAGGCTCAGGCCCTGGCTTGCCACACGTGCCCACACTATGTGCCACCTCCTCCTGGCTCAGTGGATCTCCTCCGGCCTGCTTCCCTCCAAATGGCTGTGTCTGGCTCTGGAAGAGCAGGGCTCAGTCTCCTTGGACAGTGTCATCTCATGTCATTGCATCGGCACTTTAGAGAGAGACTGCGGGGTGCCCAGTAGGGGTCTCTTTTGTTCTTGCCCTCTCCATCAGTCAGCTGCTCACCCAGATCTCCACCCTGGCCGGCCCCGCAGACAGGCCCAGCTGAGGGACCGCAGAGGACCCGTAGCTCCTGGGGGAGAGCCCAGAGCAGTTGGGGGGCAGCATCAACATAAGCCCAGCTGTACCCTGCACACTCCAGCCAGCTGCTGTTCTGTGGAGAGGCCTGTACAGAGGTGCTGTCCAGCTGGCCTAGGAAGGGGGTGCAAGCTGGCCCTGCCTGCAGGGGTCTCCACTCACCACCTATAGGCCCAGCAGCCGAGAGCTCTGCACCACACCAGGAAGTCCCAAAGGATCAAGTGGCCGAGTGACACTGAGGCTCCTGTACCTCTCTGGCACAGGCTTCAGACCTGCCATGAGCAGGTCATTGACCTGACACACGGACCTGCCTACCACTTTGCAGGTCCTGGAGGCTCACAGCCTAAGGCTGAGCAGTTGGTGACACCTACTTCTGTCCTGTGCCTGCATTGATGTGTCTCCTATCCCTGGGCAAGGAAGTCACAGCACTACCCCAACCCTGGTCCAGCTTGTCCTTCTTGCCACACGCTGCCATCAGCCAGGTTGAGGAACGTACTGCTGCATTACCCTGCTGAGCCCCCACCTTTTCAGCACGCACTGCCCACATCACCACGGTTTTCTCACCCATGGTGTCAATGGCCTAGTGCTGTGCCTGTCACCATCAGGGCACCAGCCCTGCAAGGACAGAGGCCTCTGCACAGTGCCTAGTGACTAGGCACTGGCACACGTACAGGACCAGGACTATAGTGAGAGCTGTGGTGTCTCCAGAATGTTCTGCCCCAGTACTCTACGCACAGCCTAGCAGCGTCTGGAAGGGAGGACTGTGGTTTAGTTGGGGCCATCTACGAGACATCAGGGATGTCACATTTCACAGAATACCCAGGAAGCACCTTCTCAGAGTTTGGCCAGCCTGCTTCCTGCCCTGCCCTGCCCTCACCACTCCCTGGCCCTCCTCGGGCAGCCTGTGTCCTTCTCAGCATCTTGGAGGGGCAGAACCCCTAAGGCAGGTAGCTACAGAGAAGGAGTGGGGATGACCCAGGTGGACCCAGGGAGCTCAGTCCTGCTCTGGCTGCCAGAGCTGGGCCTGTGGGTGGCGGCAGGCCAGGCCTAGCATCCTCTGGGGAAAAAGCCAACCACCCTGCCTTGTGGATGCCACAGAGGAAGAGGGGCATCTGCTGTGAGCAGGGCTGGGATAGGCACCCTCCTAGGAGTCTCCAGCAAAGCCATTCTTACTTTCTATGTCAAGTGTGCCCCAGGCCCAGCCTTGGCCTACCTTGGAAAGACTGCTGCTCTGAGGGCAGCAGGTAGTAGAGGACCCTGTGGGCTGAGGTGACACAGGTGTGAGGCCTGCACTGAAACAGTGTGGGGATGTTATCTTGAGGCCTCTGGTTCCTGCCTGTCGGCCATCTGGGACACACTCCTCAGGCCACCTGCCTAGGGAAGAGCAGAGGTCTATGGGAAGACTGGACGTCGTGAGCCTCCAGCCTCCAGAAGTGTTAGAAATCACAGTGCAGTATGTACTTAATTACACTAAATTATTGCTGGGATTCTTCATAAGCACTAATTATACCTGATTATAAGTTAAAATATTTATTTCGTCAAAATATTTTCTTGGGGATGTGTTTAACCTTTTCTGTGTTTTTATGTGCTGAGATGCTCACCAAGTCTCCTGGCCAGCAGGTGGCAGCGAACTGCACCATGCACATTCTGCCCTGGCACCCAGCAGTGGCCTGTGGCTGGGCCCAGAGTGACCAGCTTGCTTCTCGGTGTGCATGGGACAAAGGGGGGAGCCAAAAGGGCTTGTAGCTGACCTGGGCCAGGGGGAAAGGTGCCTGTCCATCTGTCCTGTCTTTCTGTCCACCCCCTCACTGTGAGTGACTGTGCCTTGTTGGCTCTCTGCCCTTCTCCCCGCCCAGAGGTCTCAGGCCTGTGCTGTCACCGCAGGATCTTGGGAGTGAGGACATGGCCTGAGTGCTGGGGAATTGGTGTCTAGGAATGGGCCAGTGGCAACAGCTTCCTGCTCCTCCTCCTCTTCCTTTTCCATGCTAACCCTCCCTCCTGAGCCCAGATTCCTGGGTGATGTAGGGTAAACCATGGCCCTTCTGGGACCAGGCCAGCCCTTGGTTGGGAAGAGCACATGGACTAGTGCTGTAGCTTTTGCACTGCCCAGTTGGCCCATGCACCTCTCCGGGATCTTCTGTGGGGACACCTGGGCTCTCCCTCCATGTCCAGCCACACAGGACAGCCTGTCTCCCCTCTGCATAAAGGAGTATGTTTCCACCCCAAAGATACTTTGCACCAGGCCCATAGGATTTGCCTTTTCAGTGCCCATCTCCAACCTTTCCTGGCCATGGAGGCCCAGACTAGGCTTCCCCTGCAGACGCTACCCTTGGGAACAGCTGTCAATCCTGCATTATGACTGCTTCTTTCATACTGTCCCAAACTAGCTTCTGGGCTCTCCTAGAGAGTAAGCAACAGATATTTTCTTCCCTAAAGTTTGCACTTAATTTGTGAGGGTTCTCAGGATTGTTGGCCGCTGGAAAGAGGAGATGTTGAGTTCATTGTCCCCTTGTCCCAGAAGTCTGGTGTTAATGTCGCTGTCCTGTGTCTTGTGGGGAGAGCTGGTTCTGGAGGGTGGGTCAGTGCTTACATGGCTCAGAGTGACCCTGAAACATCTCCCCACCCTACTGGCTCTCCCAGATGCTGTCTCTCTAGTTTGAGTTCTTGCATGTAATGTTCTCCGCAATAAATGAATAATTAAACAAATCATTCCTGTGTGATCTCTTTTGAGTTGGCTGTGACCAACCAAAGGCCTTTCCATGTTGGACAACTGCTTTCTTTAAGCAGGAGCTGCCATGGAGCTCCTCCAGCAGGGAACACCCAGGGGACTCACTTTCCACCCTCCCTTTGCTACCCCGCTGCCAGTCCGGGAAGATCCCCAGGCTCAGCCCAGCTGGGCATCAGTGACAGCAGCCACAAGTGTGCCCACCAGCCTGACAGCCCAGGAACAGGTGCTATTTGTCATCCTGGGTCCCATCATAGCCCCTGAACAGGGGGCACCACCTACCTTGTCCAGAGGGACCAGGCCTGAGCGCCCCCCTCCAGCCTCTCCTACCCTAGGCTCCACTATTTGGTATTAGAATTTTCCCAAGAGCTTGTACCAGGCGCTGGATTTAAGAACTGCTGCTCCAAGCGAGGTAGATATCACCCACACCTTTTTGGTAACTTTTATTGAGATACAGTTCACATCACATTTACCCACTTGGTACACAATTGCCTGGGGTGTGGCTCAGTGGCAGGGCACTCGCCTGGGATGTGGGAGGCCCTGGATTCATTCTCCAGCACTCCAAAGTACAAAGTGTACAGGTGAGTGTTTTGGATATAGTCTCAGGGTTGTGCAGTGATCCCCACTCTCAGTTTTTGAACATCCCTCCCACCTGTACCAGGAGTCAAACTCGGGACCTTAGACTTGCCAGACAGGTGCAGCACCACTGAGTTTAATCCCCTTTGAACATTTTCCTCTCATGAAAAATGAGGTGTTTCTGCCCAGGCCGTGACCTGCTCTCCCTGTAGAAAGGGACATGTGCCTCTATCCCTGGAAGCAGGCCTTTCGGGTGGCCGAGACGCAGGAGTCCTAAGGGATGGATTGTGGAAGCCTGAGAGTGTTTGTGCCTGTCAGTGGCCTAGGGCTGGGAGCCCTTTAGTGCTTTCATCTCTGGGAATTTGAGGATGGATGCTGTCTTGGTTACTTTTCTTGTTACTCAGACAAAATACCCAAAGTTAAAGGAGGAAAGATTTAATTGGCTTACAGTTTGTAGAGGTTTCAACTCAGTTGGCTGGCTCTGATGCAGAGTGGCATGGCACGGGCATCACAGAGGAGAAACAGTTCATGGCAGGAAGAAGCAGCAAGTGACAGGCAGAGACCTTCTTTCTGTCCCTTACATCCTGCCCAGGCTACAAATCTTCAGGTGGGTAGCACTCACACCCAGGGTGGCACAGCCTTAATCCTAGCATCAAACCATGAATGAATCCCAGTAAGTGAGGTGGCCGTATGGAGACACCCAGCCTCTCACGGCCGAAACTTGGCAGCACAGGGGTTAGAACCAGCACTCAGGTAGACTCTCATCTCTTTGACCAGTGCCCTAGAGTGGCCGGAAGCCCCTCTCCCCCACCACGGCTGGCAGGTCAAGACTTCCATGCAGATGGCTCAGGACAGGGCTCCCTCACTGTTCATAATAGGGTGGGCCCATGACAGAGGCCACCATCCCATCCCTGGCCAGAAGGGGCAGTACCCAGCTTCCTGAGACCAGCTACCACCTGAGCTCTGGGGAGTTTTGTGAAGATCTTGCTTGTTTCTGGTCAGCTGGCGTGAGCTAGTGTGTCCCTCCACCATGGGGGCCTTGGGGAGCAAGCCTCTGACATGAGGACTCTGGACCTTCTGAATAGATGCTGCAGCTCCTGAGCCCAGTCTGGCCCTGGCCCTGACATTGGAGCCGTACCCCTGCCCTGTGGAGAGTAGCTCATCCTGGAGTCTCCACTGTGGATTCCCCAGGACAGTGAGTGGTTCACTTGTGTTTTCAGTTGCTGTTCCTCACTGGCTGCTCTGTGCCAGGTCAGGGGAAGGGAAGGCCTGCTCAGGCCCTGCCATCAGGCAGCTCACAGCCTGGTTGGGTTCCCTGAATTCCAGGAGTGCTGGCACCCTCTTATGTGCCCTGCAGTGAGTAGCCATCCAGAGTACAATCTGTGGGAGCTGCAGTGGGGAGGCCAGCCATGGTTGGGGGTAAGGGAGCCATGCAGCTCTGACTGAGCTGACCAGCCTCCCGGGAGGGACCTCATTTCCCTGGCAGGTACTTGCCAAAATGCAATCTCCCCAATATATTAATAGTTGTTTCTATAAAGGAGGGGTTCCATGGAATAAGTTCAGGAAATGGAATAAAATTAAATAGTATCAGAATTGCTTTGTCAAATCAGAAAGAAGAATTTATTGGCTTATGTAAGTGAAATCAGCTTCAGGAACAGCTGGATCCAGGGGGCTTACTGATTTAGTCTGGAATCTGCCTCATTGTACGTCTTGGCTCTGCTTTCTCAGGGTCAGCTTTTCTGTGTTGGTAACTACAGGCCACACACAGTCCAGGCAGATGGTCTGCTGGCAAGGAGAAGATACCTCTTTCCTAATGACTCTCCCAAAGTCTAACAACTCCCCTAAAAAACCTGGCCAGATTTTTCATTCTTCCAGCACCAGTAGGATGAAATCTGGATAAACATGACAAGTGGTCGCTGCAGTGTGGATGGAGATGGCCCGAGAAGGGAGTGACACATAAACTTAGACAAAGACAGATGCGTAGATTTGTCCCTCAGTGCCCCCTCCTCGGCCTTGGCTGCTCCTGTGACTGCAGCCTGGAGAGGACCTGAGGCCCACCTGTGGTTCTTCTCCCCAGAAATCTGGGAGGAGTCAGTGGCAGAGCTAGGGTCCTCTAATGCTCCTAGTCCCTGCCTGTGGTCTCCCTCTGCAGCACCTGAGAAAGAGGGAGCCTACCATTTACCTCTTCGTCCCAAAAGGATGGGCCTCCTTGGAGCCCCAGGGAGGGAGGCAGAACCAAAGACTGGTTAGGCACAACTCACCCAGAAGGTCTTCTGGTTTATGGTCAGAGCTTTCGGGCCATCCCCAGGGGGTTGTCTAGACTCCAAGGCTGTGCCTCAGCCTCCCAGGCAGCAAACCTAGTCTCAGCACTTGGGCTGCTGGGGCTGTCTCTGCAAGCTGAATGGGCCCACTACATGAGGCACTTACTCCCTCATCTACCCTAAGAGCAGCTGTCTGGGAGCATCCGTGGCATGAGAGGTAAGTCACTGGTCTTCACTCTCTTCTTTAAAACGGTGTCAGGCTCAGTACCCATAGAGTCACATTCATTCCTAAATAGTGGGGACTGGGGCTGGGTGGGCATGGTGGCTCATGCCTGTAATCCCAGCACTCGGGAGGCAGGAGGATTGCTGTGAGTTCAAGGCTTGCCTGAGCTACATAGTGAGAGCTCAGGGCCAATCTGAACTGCAAAGCGAGACCTTGTCTCAAAACAAACAATCTTGGGGACTGGGAAGATGCCTACAGCTCTTGGTAAATGAAACCATTGTCAAGTCCAAGTTTGTCCTAATCCCATTTTTTAGAAAAGCCAGCAATCCAGCTTGAAAATTTTCTTTTGATAATTCAAAGTCGTGACCCATTCATGACTGGATCTGTCTGGTGGGAGTCAGATCGTATCTGGGATGTTCTCTGCCTGCCGCTGTGACTCCACTTCGGTCTGCGCTCCGCCTTAACCCAAAACCAGTTACCAGGGGAAAGCTCCGCCCTCCCTCACTCTCCCAGTCTGAGCTTCTGCCGGCAGTTCATCTTATCTATCAAGTGGTGAGCTCAAGTTTTGGTGGAGGGGCCACCACGTACGATACGAGCCTCTTTAGGGAAAACAGGCCATAGACGCTCGGAGGGGCGAGACAGCACACACAAAAAGCCAACGGAAAGCGACCGCAGGGTCACTCAGGACCAGAATCACCCACGTCAATGATACACACTGGAGTGTCTCCCAGTGGCCTCAGGCTCCTTGCAGTCCATTCCCACGGCCTGGAACCTCACCGTGACCCCAGAACGTCCCAGCTCGGCTCCTGCAGCAGTGAAGGACAAAGGTGCCCGGCGGAGTGGCAGGGAGCCTCGGGAGGGTGTGCCTGGCGTCCCACCCATACTCAACTCCGCCGAGGCCCAGCCGGCGCTGGGGTCCTCTCCGAACGAGGAACAGAAGCTGCCTCCCACTCCGTAAGACGCTAGGGGGCGAGGGGCAGACGCCAACCTTATCTCCCTTCCCGTAGACTGAACAAGTCGGCAAGGATGGCGGAGTGACCCGGGCAGGACCCCGGCTCCCGGCTCGCCGCACAGTACAGACGGCTGGGAACCGCCGGCCGTCCTGGGTCGGGACATGCACTTGGCTGCAGTCCCGGCCAGGTGCAGAGCCGAGCGAACAGGCCCACCCGGCCCCGCGCCGCAGCCTCCCCGCCTCAGGGTCAAACCCGCGCCGCGCATGTGACCCAAGGCCAGGCTCCCTAGCTACACGCTGACGCTGCGTCACCCCACTCCGGGCCAGATGCCCATTGGCTGTGGCGCCCCACGGGGGCGGGGCCTGGCTGGCTCTTTGCCCCAACTCCCCCGGGTCTCCTGTGGCGACCTGCCCCGCCCGCAAGCCCAGCAGAAGTTTCTCCCAGTCAGTCAGCCTGGGCACAATATATGGCAATAGGGCCGGTAAACCCTGGCCGGGTCTCTTTGCTTCCTGCCTCCGTTTACTCACCTGTAAAATGGGACGAGAACAGCTATGTCCTCCTAAGGCTGTTGGGAGGATTCCATTTCGCACCCTAGAAGCGAGCTCAGTGATTGCTGACAGCGCCAGTTGCTGAGCACCAGACTCACCAAAACAGAAGGGTGTTTGCTCTCAGCATCACAGCCCACAGTACTTGCCTGTGTTTGGGGTTCTCCACCCCACAATAGCCAGAGATTCTTGTTTAGAGGTCTCAAGTTCCTTGAGGGGGAGAAATACCAAGACAACCAGTTCCCCTTAAAGAGCTTGACTTTTTGTTTTGTTTTTTGCAGTACTGGGGATCGAACTCAGGCCCTTGTGCTTCCTACGTAGGTGCGGTACCACTTGAGCTAAATCCCGTGCAAAAGTCTGACTTTTTCCATCTTCACAGTTGTCCTGGAGTAAGGATTCGTTTTTCCTGCAAAAAAGACTTTCTGTGGCCAGAGATTTAGCGCAGTGGTTCCCGCACCTGCCTAGCAAGCACAAGGTCCCTGGTTCAATCCCGTGTAACCACATACAACAATACCGGGCATGGTGACTCACGTCTACCAGCAGTCAGTACCACATACTGTATTGCTGCACATGGAGGCTCACGCCTGTAATCCCAGCACTCAGGAGGCAGAGGCAGGTGGATTGCTGAGTTTGAGGCTTGCCTAGGCCACATAGTGAGCTGAGGGCCAGCCTGAACTAGAAAGCGAGATCCTGTCACAAAAAAGGAGGGGGGCCGGAGATTTAGCTCAGTGGCTCCATCACTGGCCTAGAAAGCCCAAGGTCCCTGGTTGGATCCCTGGTAACCACATACAATACCAGACATGGTGACTCACGTCCACCAGCAATCTGTATCATACAGAATGCTAGCTGTGGTGGTTCATGCCTGTAATCCTGGCACTTGGGAGGCAGAAGCAGGAGGATTGCTGAATTTGAGGTTTGCCTGGGCTACATGGTGAGCTCAGGGCCAGCCTAAACTACAAAGTGAGACACCCCCCCCCAAAAAAAAAGACTTTGTCATGTTGGGGCAAAAGGAGCTTGAGCCGGACTGCAGTTTCAACTGTTTTTTTTTTTTTTTTTTTTTTTTTGAGACAGGGTCTCACTTTGTAGTTCAGGCTGGCTCTGAGCTTACTATGTAGCCCAGGCAAGCCTGGTACTCAGCAATCCTCCTGCCTCTGCCTCCCGAGTGCTGGGATTACAGGCGTGAGCCACCACGCCCAGCACTGTGGTATGTGGTATTGATTGCTGGTGGGCGTGAGTCACCATGCCCAGCATTATATGTAGTTACCAGGATCGAACTCAGGACCTGGCACTTGTGAGACAGGCACTGGAACCACTGAACTAAATATCCGGCCCTCAACTGTTTTTTCTAGGGGACCCTACCTTCTTCCTCCCTAGCCATTTCTCATTTATGAACTGAATATTTATGGAGCTATGCTGCTTTTTTTGTTGTTATTTTGGGACAGTGTCCACCTTTGTAGTACGGCCTGTCCTCAAACTCACATCAATCCTCCTCCTGCCTCAGCCTTCTGAGTGGTTTGAGCTATGTTTTTTACATATGTGGTATTGTTTCCAGAACAAGGAGACAGATCTATTGTGATGAGGACCCTAAGACAGTCTCTCTGCTTCTGCAGAGAGGCAGATACAGCAGCTGAGACTCAGCTGGGAAGTAATTCCAGGGCATAGCAAGCAGTTGAAGAATCAGATCATTTTAAGGAATTGAGACTTTAACCAGCATCCTCCAGCCCATTCTTCTCCTTGGGAAATGCTATTTGAATTTTCAGGGAAGTCCCCAAATTTCCCAGGCTGCTGTGTACCTCCTCATAGTAGTGGAAAATGAGGGTAGGGAGAGTAAAGGAGGTTGGAGAAGCTATCTATGCTGTTCCCAAACTGAAGTTTGGAGCCTGGTGTGGTGGCACATAATGGCGTCACCATGGCACGCTGGTTGGCTGAGGCAGGAGGAATGGGAATGTGCCCAGACCAGTGATTTAGTGAGACTCTACCTCATAACCAAAGACAGTTTGTCTGGAGAGGGCAAAGCACTAGATGGAAGCTTGAGCAGGGCCACTTTCTGCAGAGATATGGTTTGGGGACCTGCATATCTCCAGTCCCCCATTCTCAGTAATTTTCCACAGCAGTCACTTCTGCCAGAGGAACAAAGAGAACTGAGCGTCCAGACTGAGTCCCAGGGAATTGGGCTCCGTGGCCTCTCCTCATTCAGGCACCCTTTCCCTGCCTTCTAAAGTGCACCACTCATCTTACTCCCTCCGAGGGCTGGCAGCCAGCCTACAGCTAGAATCTGAGCAAGGCTGCCTCAAGGATGGCTCCTCTGAGGCCTGGGGGACCAGCTCCCTTCTGGGTTCGCTTGGCTGCCCCCACCTCCACTGCCCTTCTCCATTTGAAGACCTCTCTGGACAGGGAGCTCATTGTCTTCTCATTGAATGTTTCAGATGGTTTATTTCAATCCACTTCCTGGGATCCTCTGCTCTCACCTGCCCTTCTGGCTGGTCCCCAAGCACAGGGCCAAGGGTTTGCTTCACAGGCTGCTTGCTCTGGCCTTCTCCCCAGCATGTCACAATCCAGGGCAACCTGGCTTGGGTCTAAAGCATAGTCTGCCTCTTCCTCCTGGCCCATGCTCCAGTGGCTCTTAGGGACATGCACCAAATGTGAGGTCAAACAGCCCTGGGCCCAACCCTACTGTGGTCTGTGTGCAGCTTAGTGGCCTTGGGAAGGTCACTGTTTTTCTAAGTCTTCCTGGGGTTCAAGGCGCCCTGGCTTGGGTCTAAAAGACTTTGAGGGACCACGGATGGAGAAAAGGTCCCCAGCTCCTTTCCCACACCTGCCACTGTGGTGGCTCTGGGAGGAAACCACACTGAGACAGACGAGCAATTCCAGCCTCCAAGAAATTCGCTCGGCCACTGCCCTCCTCAGGATACCAGGCAGGACTGGCTGGTCTCACGGGCATCACCCAGCCTGCTTGTGGAGAGGCACCATTAGGCTCCTGTTACAGATGAGAACAGAGACAAAGGGTGGTGATGTAACTGGCTCACAGCCACACAGCAGGACTAGGCAGGTGTAACCCGGTCGGTTCTGCTCTGCAAGGGCCAAATCTAGGAAATGAAGTTTATTGATCTCCACTTTTCCCCATCCCTGGTCCCTGAAAGTCCTAAAACCTCTGAGAGGGGCCCAGTTGCATGGTTTTCACTCAGCCCCTTTGCTCAGTTAGAGAAACTGAGGCTGAGCGGGCAGGTGGGTTGCCCAAGCACTCGAGGGACTGCCAGAGGCTGCTGGGCGTGGGGCCTGACAAGATGAGGGTCTGGACGGCACTCGAGGCCTGCTGAGTACAGGTTCGCGGTGCAGTCAGGGAAGCCGGGCATCTCGTCGCTCCTCGGCAGGGAGGGGACGTCTATCCGCAGGGCGGAGCCTCCCGCCAGACCCCGCCCTGTCTCGTCCGCCCAGCGGAGCCGCTGCGGGGGAACCCAGTTTCCGAGGAACTTTTCGAGGGCTCAGGGCCACTTCCGAGGCTAGGGCGGGACGCGGGCGCGCGAGCGGCGGCGGCGGCGGCGGCGGCGGCGGCGGCGCTACTCCTCAGGAAAGGCCGTGTGAGGCGCGGGCCCGGCGGGCCGCCCGGAGGCGGCAGCTGAACTATGGACGAGCCGCCCTTCAGCGAGGCGGCTCTGGAGCAGGCGATGGCCGAGCCGTGCGAGCTGGACGCGGCGCTGCTGACCGACATCGAAGGTGCGTCAGGGCCCGCTGGACTCGAGGCGAGCGGGTGCGCGCAGGCGGCGATCGGCCTTTGTCTCCCCGCCCGGCTCAGGCCGCCGAGGAGTGGGTGGCAGCTCGGTACTGTGCACACACGGGGCTTGCCTCTGTGTGTCTCCCGGTTGTACGCTCAAAGACGAGCTCCCCGGGCCGCGCCTCGCCTGGGTCCTCGGGCAGTCCCGGGTCAGGGCACGTGCGTTCCTAAGCGTCCTGAGGTCTGTATCTTGAGGCCAGAGAGTCCCCAGCCCTGTGGCGGCCGCGGCTGGAGTTTGAGACCCCGGTGTCGCCGAGGCCCCGCCCCTGCCCTCCGTGACGTCACCGGGGTTACTCGCGGTCATTCCCTCGGGCCGGAGAGTTCAGCTCTGCCCCGGAGTTATTGCGCATGCGTACGAGGTTGTCTCTAACCCACTTTACACAGTCCAGTTCTCAGTATAGCTAGGCCCTCAGCGTTGACAACAGACCGGGGATCCTTGTCTCTTTGGAAGCACAAAATTCTCCAAGGAAACTGCAGTTTGGCATGGGTCAGGGACGTGGCTCCTTTGGGTGGAGCGTCAGAGAACCCTCTAGGCTGACCTGCTGAGAGATGAGGGTCAGCCCCAGGACTAGGGAGAGAAAGCAGGCCTTACTTTGACGAGTTAGTGGAAGACAAAGGAGGTGAGATTGGGAAGACTGGCTTAGAGGGGACCCCGGCTTTGCGGGCCCCGGATTGGAACCAAGCAGTGGTGTCCTCTTATACTTATTATTTATTTTCTTTGCTGGGTATGAAAGGAACTCAGGGATCCCGAATGTGAGGCAAACTCTGTATCACTGAGCCTCACCCAGGCCTCTTACACCTTTGAAAGCATCATTGCTCCGTTTGGGACTTGGGGCTGGTGACAGCAGTGCAGTTTGGATGTTGTTGTGATATTAAACTCCACTTGGAAAAGAGGAGTCCGGTCTCAAAATGGAGGGCCAGGACCCAAAGGAACCAGAGCAGCTGAGGAAGCTGTTTATTGGTGCTCTGAGCTTTGAAACTACAGTTAACAGTTTTTGTTTTTTTTTTTTGAGACAGGGTCTTGCTTTGTAGTTCAGGCTGGCTCTGAGCTCACTATGTAGCCCAGGCAAGCCTCGAACTCAGCAATCCTCCCGCCTCTGCTTCCCGAGTGCTGGGATGACAGGCGTGAGCCACCACGCCCGGCTACAGTTAACAGTTTTAAGAGGACATTTTGAGAAAGGGTGCACTCACAGATTGTATGATAATGAAATCCCCAAATAAAACGCTCCAGGGGCTTTGGCTTTGTGATTTACTCTTGGACCCAAAAAAGACCTGTTTCTGGAGAGGATTCTGTAAAGCCTGGTGCCCATCTAACAGTGAAGAAGACCTCTGCTGGTGGCATTAAAAAAGATACAGAAG
>PVIC010038708.1:0-17395 GCA_004025085.1 Thryonomys swinderianus
TGCCTCTGCCTCCTGAGTGCTGGGATTACAGGCGTGAGCCACCACACCAGGCCAGCATATCTTTCTTACTAACAACAAATTACTTAGGCATCTTATTAAACCTTTTACCACTGATGGTTCTATCACATTTTCTGCAATAATGCCCCTATTTTTCAGATACAAGTCTCAAAATACTATAGATTTTCATTAGTCAGCTTTCTGTCACTGTGAACAACAAATAACATTTACTTTTAAATATTTAGAGTTTGTTTCTACCTTGTATTGTGCAAGATAAAAACCAGGACAGTCAAATGTGATCTATATGGATACCCTGGGCCCATTGTCCTGTTGTTCAGATACAGTTTGCATGGCACCTCAGCCAGAGAACCATCTTTCTGTTCTTCCTCATTTGTTGATGGGCAGAACAGGCTACAGAACCTTGATTCTAATGGAGTCATTTCCCTTGCACTCCACACCCTACTTCATAAAAACACATAAAAAGTCTTATTAAATATCTTGGAAATGCTACTTTAAAATATCATCTAAATTTTTTGCTATGTTTTGGTTTTTATACGTTTTTTAAATAAAATGTGGTTTTAACTTCTGTAATTCTTAGATCCTTAGAATATCTTTATACATTATAAATCACTAAGATTTAATTATTCTGTGCAGTTTCTCCCTCCAACCCATCACTTTTAAACTTGGAACATTTTACTTATTAAATTAAATAAGTGGAAGACCATTAGCCTCAAACTGTCTTTGTACTTGTAGCCACTACTTGCAAAGTGGAACCTAACAGTAACATGAGCAAGTCAAGTTAGTAATGTATTTTTTAAAACAAATAACTCTCACCAAGTGACCAATGGCTAACCAATGAGATATTTTCTGTCTTTTGCTCTGTTCACCTTATTGGGTGGAGCTCTCCAAACTTCCTCTGGTTCTGAGGGGTGCCCCATTGATGGATTCTTCTATGCTAAAATAAATTTAGTTAAGTTTAATTTACCTAAATTTAAAAAAAAATCCATCACATTACAATTATTTTGCAAAGAAAGTAGGTTTGAGAATTGCATTGGAATTTCCATAGTCCTCCACTGATTTCTCAACCATGAACTAAACTCAATATTTTTTGAGTATGTCACAAGTCAGTGTATCACCTGTCAGGAAATGAATCTATAATTTGTTTTCCCCTGTAAAGACAATTAGATTTACTGTTTAGAAGTGTCAAGATAAACTTTATTCTTCTTATGCCACTCCTTGTGTAGGACATGAATTTAGATTTTCTACAGGTGTCACCTGACACCCTGAGACTCTCCCAATTCCTCCACCAACCCCAGGTTAGCTTTGTGTAATACACAAGATTTTCCAAGAAATAAGCATCAAAATATCTACACAGACATGCAGATAGAGAGGGAAATGGTAGATAGATAGACAGATGATAGATGATATAGATAGATAGATAGATAGATAGATAGATAGATAGATAGATAGATAGAATGTAATAAATTGGTACAGATAGATGATAGATAGGTAATAGACTGGTAGACAGTCTAGACAGATAATAGATAAGCAGATAGATGGATGATAGATAGATGAGAATTAAATGTACTGAATTGGCCTATGCAATTATGGAAGAGAAGATCTACCACATATCTACTAGAAAGCAAAAGCCTAGGAAAGATGATTGCATGGTTTAGGTCAGTGTAAGTCCAAAGCTGAGTAAGCCAAGAAGAAGGAGATATGATATCCGAGGCGGGAAATATGGCTGTCTCAGGTCAAGCAAAGGGACAAATTTATTCTCCTTATGCACCTCTTCTATTTGAGCCCTCTGTTTATTAGATGAGGCATGTTTATGTCAATAAAGGAGATCTTTTCTACTTAATCTAAAAATTCAAAAGCTGACTGTTTCTGGAAATATTTCCATGACACACCCAAGTATAATGTCATCCATCTGGGAATCCCTTAGTCTAGCTAAATTGACAATTAAAATTTCCCCACACGAGCTCAAAGAAGTTAGTTGACTAACTCAGATATCCAGAATAGAGCTCTTTGATACTGTTAGTAATCATTTTTTGTTCTCATAAGATTCTAAAATCATATGCATATTAATTAAAAAGGGACAGAATATTCATCATAATTTTCAGATTAATTGCTTTTTAGTTAATTACATAATAACAATAGCAACTGCAATTTATTTGAGAGATTACTATATAATAAACTTTGGTTTTAGAAAAATGACTTACTGAAAGACTGAGGATAGCATGAAGGGTGCTCATATATATATATTTTTTTCCAACTTCCCCTATTAGTAATATCTTTTAACTGTGGTATATTTGTTGCAATTAAAGAAGTAGTATATATATATACATATATATATATATATATAAAACTAAAGATACAATAATATTATATATTAAAGTTTGCATATATATATATACTATAACCAAAATCCATCTTTTGCTTCTAATTCTTTAGCTTTTATCTAGTGGACTATTTTAGATATTTCAGAATCCCACTGTATTTAAGTTACGCCTCTTATACTTCTCTTGGATGTAACAATGTCACTAACATTGCTTCTTTTTGATGCACTAACATTTTTGAGTTTTATTCATCACTAATTTTGTAAAATATTTATTAATTGGGCATTCTCTGCCATTTTCTCTCATGATTGGACAGTATTACATATTTTGTGGAGAGGAAAACAGAGATAGGATACTGATTTTCACCACATTATATTCACTGTACATATACATAATATTATTTACCATTGTTCATGTTGCTTTTGATTGCAGAGGTATGGTATGCACTATTCCTTTCTAATTTCCATAATTACTCATTGGATAACTATTTTATTCATTTGAAGGACATACCTATTTTACATGAGGAGAAAACAAAATGTGTCATAGAACATGATCACAGTCACTGGCAAATCTGTGCAAACCCTTCATTCTACCACTAAATTAAATTCTTAAGAAGTAAAACCAGAGTAAAACTACTTGAGTAAACAACTGGCCTGGGGAAGTGTAGATATTGGAAAAGAGTTGATGAACTGGGGTGTACTTTGCTCCCAGAATGAGAAGATGAGGCAAACACACAGAACTGGGTATGTGGAGTACAACATAATATTAGACCAAAAGTAAGTGAGTGAGCAAAGTGTCAGTTTTCAATGAGAATGCCCTACTTGACTATGGGAATGTTAACAGAGACAAAGTCATAATTCTGTATTCACTGTATTTTATTTACACTGAATCTGTAGGAAAATCATTACCAATTAATATTCTTTGAAGATTTGGTGTATATTAGGTTTGGTATATATAAGATTTGGTGTATATTAGATAGCTGCCTTTAATACTCATAATAAGGCTATGAAATAATTATAACTGGAAGCCAGGAGTTCAAGTTTTGTAGCTAGGTTCAGACACCAGACAATGGTGAGTGCTCCTATAATGTCCCCAGGGACTTCAGCTTTGCATTCTATGGCATGGGCTGTACAGACACAAAAACATTCAAGTTTGCTTGTTAAATTGGTTAACTGAATAGATCTCCAAATGAAGACACAGTAGCAAGGTGGACGAAAGATTCTCTAAACTCAAATTCAGCCAGCATGCAGCCAGGCAAGGCTTAATATCTTTAAGCTTTGCTTTTTTTGTAGGTTTTAAGGCAGAACAAAATAAACTGTTTTATCCTTGAAAACATCATCACAAAATTTTATTTTTTATAGATTTCTAATACTTCATAGAGAAATATATTTTATGGCCATTGGACTAATTTTCTGTAGTTGTGATTTTCATGTTTGTACATGCTCCAGCCCTATGATTAATGAAACCCTACTAGAAAGCATTAGACAGAGAAAGTAATGAAATTAATAGAGTAGGCATTATAAGAGAACATATTAATGAAACTGTTATGGGAAGGATAAGTTTCCCAAATGGAAAGAGTTTTATTTTTACGAAGTGGAATCAAGTATTTTAATTACATGTACTGAAATATCCAAGAACATTTGAAAGGATTCTTTAAGTGAGATATACATTGTTTTCTAAAGAATTTTGGAATATCCTAAATCAGTAGCTCCTGAAGTGTGCCTGTGTGAAGGCAGGCAAGGCCCTGTCACTACCCAAGAGGCGATAGTGCCAGTTATATCTCATCAAAAAATTTGTTTCACAATCTGAACTATTTGAATTTTCTGAAACTCCTATCTCGGTCCTCGATCAAATATACCTTTCTATTTCCTCTAAATGAGCCAGAAGCTTTGAATTCATCTCTTTCTGTTCTAACTTAGAGCTCTGTAAGACAGTAGGACTATAGTCATTTCCCTTCCACTGTTCTGAATATGAGTAAATTGAATTCACAGACCCCCACTGCTGCACACTTCTGTGGCCTCGCCCCTTGGAAACAGCTCTCGGAGGCTCTTGTTTCAAAGACTGCTCTTCCCGCATTCAGATTCTGGTACAGCAGGAGACAGAAGAAGCAATTTTCAGATTGCATGGTGGGCTGGATTAAGTCACTCCACAGGCCATTTGTCTCACAGACCTACTAGGGTGGATTAAATGTTTTGCTTCCTTTTTTGCATTTAAATATTTTTTTCATAAGAGAAAGAAAATGTTAATGCAGATCTAGTAAGGGAGAAAAGGACAAACAAACAAACAGACTGAGTTAGGTGCAGAGGCGTCCTAGGTACTTCTTAGTGCAAGACAGCTAGGACTAGATAGTTTTGGTTTTTTTTTTGTTTTTTTTGTTTTTTTTTTTTTTTTGAGACAGGGTCTCGCTTTGTAGTTCAGCCTGGCCCTGAGCTCACTATGTAGCCCAGGCAAGCCTCGAACTCAGCAATCCTCCTGCCTCTGTCTCCCGAGTGCTGGGATTACAGGTGTGAGCCACCACACCTTGCATTGTGGTAGATAGTTTTGAAAATGAAAAGTTTAAAGCAAGATTTTCTTCTAGGACTTCATTAATTCTTAACATATTATCTATCAAGACCAAGAGCGATCATCAGGTGTTTTGTTTTTAATTCCTTTCCTGAATTCCATGGTCTAGATTATTGATATTTAAAAATTACAAAGGCCCTAAAGTATTTACATGTATATTTGTAAGTAAAATGTAGTTTGGTCTTAAAAATAAATGGATTGTTATTCCTCAATCAAGTGCTATTATTCTATATTTCTATAACAAATTGCAATAATAATGGCCACAAGAAGCTTTCAGATAATGAGGTAAAACTTTTTTTGAGTAGTCAATGAATGCCTCATGCTTTGTTAAATCATCCTCAAGCAGCAATCTGAAGATTGTTATTTTAAAGATAAATGAAGTAAAGGTAAATAGCATATGTAGGGTTACATAATGTCTGAGATATAAATTCTAGTTTTGTTTACTGTTTAACCCAGGTATTAAGTTACAACTTGTGCTTCTACTTGTAGTGAATGAAAATAAAACCTTAGAAATCATGATTTTAGTATCCTTCTTTAGCAGTTTTATGACAACAGAATGACAGGATGGAACAACAGAGGAAAGTGAATGAAAGAATTGAGATTTCTAGATTTTTCCATTATGATTTTAAAGCCAAGGAAAAACAATAGAAATGAGGTAATAATTTATAGAGAAACAAATCTCAAATGTCAATAAAGTATTTTCTTTGCTGTCCTCATACTTTTCTAAGGTCACTGAGTCTAGAGAAAAGTGGAAGCATATTATAAATAGAAACTAATAGAACCCACCAGAAAGAGAGGTTGGAATTTTAGAAGAAAAACATCAATGAAGTAATTGATGGAAATAATGCTGGGAAGTATTTATGTTGTTCAACAGAAAGTCAAAACAACCCATTGGAAGACTATCTTGTGAGGACTCCTCCAATTACTATTGTAGCAGTTTGTAGCCCTTTATATTTTAAAAATGATGCTGACAGTTTCATTCATATGTAACCTTCTTTCACCCCACCAACAGAGCAAATATTAAGTCTAAATTTCAGATCAAGTAAAGAAAAATCCCTAATGTTACTTAGATAAGGATATTTGCACCCCGTGAAATCTGTGTTCACTTTTGCCTCTTATACCGACTCTTGCCCACAGAGTATTATTTCAAAAAGTGCATTATTGCTTTTCAGGTTCCCCTGAAGAGTTGAGAAAAGTTAAGAATGCACAGCTAATTAATGAAATGTGAAATAAACAGTCTTTAAGGTCCCTTAGCTTTATGATGGGAGTAAACTGCCAGCTGGATTAGTGTGAAACCAATGTTATAACTAAGCAGAGAATCTTAGAGAACCGTGTGTGCTAGGTTTTGCTCAGCAATATATAAAGAACTAAATAAATTGAATTTTAAGCCATCTGCATATTAGACCATTAGTCAAATAGGCGGCAAGTGGGAAGAGATACTGACTCTGCCTGTTTAATTATTTTTACTTTAGTACTAAATATCTTAAATCTTCTTTCTTTGCTTTAAATTCTCAAAATTGCGGTTGAATTTGGATGACAGGAAAGTACTAGTTGGGTAACAGTGCTTCCCAGTGTTTCAAAAGTCATATCAAACATGTTAAATGTTAAAAATAGTACTTGTTGGAAAAGTCATTCATGAAGCAAACTGGCTTGATTCTGAAAGAGTTTCTTAGCTACAAAATGAAATGCACAAAATATGTGAAGACCTGTGTGGCAGTGAGTACATATCAAAGACCCAGCCTTGCTTCCTTTTGTCCTCTAGATCTAAGCCCATACCTAGGCTCCATGCTTTTTTTGAATCGGAGTGTAACTTTCACTAGTAAACTCTTGACTGCCTTATTTGATGGAAGATATTTCACCTTCTGTAGTGTAGTGAGCTGCTAAAATAGGGTTATCTTTGTCTGCCCCTGAAGCCCAAGGAGCACTGAGCTTGGCTTCCTCTGCCTGCCTCTTGTGGACACTGCAGTCTG
Source organism: Thryonomys swinderianus (assembly GCA_004025085.1). NCBI lineage: Eukaryota > Metazoa > Chordata > Mammalia > Rodentia > Thryonomyidae > Thryonomys > Thryonomys swinderianus. The sequence continues at coordinate 6,869 of PVIC010038708.1, forward strand.
TTCCACTGTTCCACTTGCCAAGCATTGGTAGATGAGGTGTTTAGCAAGTGAAGGCTTCAGTCTACCCCAGGTCACCCCTGGATACTCAGTCTCCATGTCAGAGGCCCCACCTTTAACACATTTATTGAGTGCTAACACGAGCACAGATCACATCCATCAAACATACTTACACCCTGCTAATGCCTGCTTGTTGCTAAAATGACAATGGAGAAATAGCAAGTAAACACAGCTATCTGTTCTGTCCCACACATGGTATCTTGTACTAGATGTTCTATGTGGATCAAGAACAATGATTTCTTGCAGGCCACAGATTTTTTTGTTTTCTGAGACACGGTCTCACTTTGTAGTTCAGGCTGGCTCTGAGCTCACTATGTAGCTCAGGCAAGCCTCAAACTCAGCAATCCTCCTGCCTCTGCCTCCTGAGTGCTCAGATTACAGGCGTGAGCCACCACACCTGGCACTGTGGTATGTGGTATTGATTGTTGGTAGGCTTGAGTCACCACGCCCAGCATTGTATGTGGTTACCAGGGATCAAATTCAGGACCTTGAGCTTGCGAGGCAGGTGCTGGAACCACTGAGCTAACCCTCTGGCCCTTGAAGGCCACAAATTTTGAAACTGGTTGAAGGGAAGGAAAATTTTATGAATTGCTTCTATTATATTTTAGCAGGCTGTATGTCACCAGAACCAGACAAGGTTAGGACTAATTTCATAATTTACAGTCCAGGATAACTCATAGAAGCATTCCGAGGTTAAGAGTTCATTGCAACAAAGGAATACCTTCACTTGCAGTGTCAGAAATCACCAGAAGATAATAGATTATTTTCTAGAGTCTCTCAGTGTACTCAGGTAACAGTTATGGGCAATTTTGCCCCCAATTATGGAAACTGACTAGATTAAAATTAAGAATATCCCTATCTGATCACCCCAAAACTATGATTATAAACATATATAGACTATACATTTCTAGGTATGCATGTGTATGTGTGTATGTATATGAAAAGACTGTTTTAATGCAATATATATTGTGAATGTTTCATCCTTATTACTTCTATAATAAAAAAAACGGCTGCAAATGAAACAGTCTGTGAATTGTGTCCTCTCCACATATGTATGTTGAAGTCTTCAATATGACCATGTGTGAAGAGGATGGCACTGTTAGGAGGTAATGGAGTATATGAAAGATCATAAAGTTTGAAACCTAATCTGATAAGGGTGTGGTTTTATAAGGAGACAGAGACAGAGACAGAGACAGAGGCAGAGACAGAAAGAGAAACACTCTCTCTTCTCTGTGGAAGTATTGGAAAAAGGCACAGGGCTCAGGTCTGAAAGCCGGGAAGAGAACTTTCACCAGAATTTTATCTGAACTTTTTTTTTTCTCAAGCTCTGAGAAAATACATTTCTGTTTTTAAGGTGATATATGACCTCTAGTTAACCTTTGCTTACTTCCTACCATTTCTGTTTCCTTTGTTGTCCTCCAGGCCTGACTGTCACATTAGTATAACATGTATTCTATTCCCAAAGAGAACTTTCCAAACTGTCTGAAGTGACTAAAGGGCAATCTCTAGGCTTCTGTGAAAATGGCCTCTGTCCATTTCTTGATGAGACTCATCACAGTGGCCTTTGCTTTCAGTAGCATACTAGGCAGATAAAGGGATAATTTTAACAAGATTTTTATTTATTAATGATGAGGATATTTATTAAACTAAGTACATGGAAATGACAAAAATATGTTATAAAACATGGGGGAAAGGAAATGAGTGCAACTTCCATTGGGAAATCACATGTTTGCAGGAGATGGAAATTCTCTACAAACTTTCAATGTGCTTGTAATTCTGTGCTGCAGAGCCAAAAGTAACATTGAAATATTTTATTTACCATTCAGTTATTAACAGACTTCTTTTCCATTTGCATTTCAAATGTTAAAATGAGTTTGCTTTTCTCAATTGAGATTGGATAGCATGGAAGGGAAGCAATTTCATAAGTTAGCTGAAAGGACAGGGAAGGAAAATCATACCAAGGTTTGCAAACATATACCAGACCAGGTGACATAGGGCACATTTTCCTTACAGTAGTAGGTGAATTCCAGTAGCCTCTGTTCTGAATGACAGTATATGAACATTGTGCTTATGCTGTAGAAAATAAAGGACAGAGTGAATGCTGAAAGGAGCACAGAAAGAAAAATTAAATGTAGACAAGTCATGCTGTTTATGGGGCAGCCTTGAGAAAGAAGCAGAGCCCATGAGGGGAATATGAAGCCAAAGTCTTCAAAAGCTCAAGGTATGTGCATGGTGTTACTCAAGATCTCCAAGGTTATACAAACATTAATGAATCCAGACCAGGATTCAATATCCAGATGTCTAAATTTACTTTTTTTCTCTATATTTCACACAGGGACAACTATAGCATCCCATATTTTCAGTTATGAAAGTCTTCATTAGGAATAATTCAAGTGTATATTTTCCTGTTATACCCAATCCTTTCATAAAAATACAAAGAAAATCTGAAAAGTGACATTATTTTGTATCTCTACTTCCCCTTCCTTCTTTCTCCATTTTGATCCCATATATATATATATATATATATATATATATATATATATATATATGTAACTATATATATTATATACATATAATTATATATATATAACTATATAACTATATATATAAAACTTATACACTTATACAAAATGCTACTTTCTGGGGAAAAATGTAATACTACCAAATCCTTGAGTTTTTCATCAAATAATTTAGCTTCCTAAGAGCTCCACAAGGAATACAAATACCACCTGTATTTAAAATTGATTTTTTTTCTCCTGCAGTGTCTTGGCAGTGAGGGGGAAGTTGAAAGAGTAGGTCTATTTGGTAAAACTCTTTGCCCTTTTCTTTTTGTAATTGTTGTCTTTTTTGTAAATGTCAAGCCCAAATTATAGGTGAGTATTGGCAGAGTTGCAGAGACTATCTGAGACCCATTACAGCCGCTGGCATTTGTGCCGCTAAATTTGTAATGAGTTGCAGGTGTTTGTGATTGAATTTTGTGTGTGCCTTTGTGACTGGCTCACTGCTTCACAGTCCATTAAGATTAAGGTTATGTTTGTGCGTGTGTGTGAGTGTATGTGTGTGTGCGTATGTGTGTGTGTTTATGTGTGTGTTAAAATTGTAGTGATGTCAAAAAACTAGTTACAAAGGTGGATGGTAATAGTTTCAACATAGAAAAGTTTAGGTTAAATCAATGTCAGTTTTCAGACTCCCCCTTTGGGGTATTATCTATCTCAAATACAACAGTGATAATTTGAAATATTTCATTGCAAATCAAGTTGGAAGATACCATTTACATCAGTGAGGGTGAACATATGGCTCATGGGCTGCAGCTGGCTGTCTGTATCACTGAAAGCCCTAAAAGATTTGGCATCACTGGCTTAGACCATCTCCTCTCCTAGTTGTTATTAATCCTGCATGGATGAGAAATACCTGGGATCATTTTGTAAAGGTAATTTATATTTCCTCTTCTTCCTTCAAGACTCAACCTCAGTAAGTATGGGAGAAAGACCTAGTTAACTGATAAAGGAGAGTTTCATGGACAGTTCATTAAAAAGCACAGTCTTGAGTTAACTTCCTTTGTTTTAAAGGTGGATGAAGAAAAAAGATTAGAGATCGGTTCATGTTCTCTAATGATTCCATGGGAGAGACAAGCTTATTGTTCTTACTTCAAATAATTTACAGGCTTTATTGAGAGCTGTATGGTTTAGCTAATTATGTTAGATGGATAAAAAGGCAGGAAACACTAGACCAGGCCAATCAATACCCTATAAATAATCAGAAATATAGTTTATATTGCATAAGTGAGCATGTGTGTAATATATTAGGAACATAAAGTCATTATGAGGAACATTCATAGGTGGTTTCATTTAGAAAAGAAGTCATGTGCCGGGCATGGTGGCTTGCGCCTATAATCCCAGCACTCGGGAGGCAGAGACAAGAGGATTGCTGAGTTCGAGGCTTGCCTGGGCTACATAGTGAGCTCAGGGTCAGCCTGAACTACAAAGCAAAACCCTGTCTCAAAAAAATAAATAAATAAAAAATAAATAAAGAAGTCATTTGCTTTTCTGTTATGTTAGCAATTTTGTGTATCAAAATATCTTTTAGGCTCTTACCTAATTTAAAGATACAGACTACAAAAAAACACTCTTGACAACAACCTATTGAGCATTCACAGTGATCATTGATGAGCATTTTATGTGCATTATTTCAGTTGATTTGCAGAGCACCTTCATGAGGTTGGCACTGTTATTTATATCTCATTATTGCAGGTGAGAAAATTGAGATTTGAAAAATTCAAGAATTTGTCCAAAGCCAAAGAAATAAAAAGATATAAACTAATACTTAAAGCGTAAGAATTGTGACCCTGAGTCAGAACCTTTGAGTATCAATGACCAGATACTTGCAATGGATGTATAGAAATCCCATTGCACTGTGGGTCTATAGACAATGCATTACCAGGAAGTTTGTCTGATAAAATAAAAGTAAATACATAATTATTGTGTTGCTTTTTCTAACTCAGTACTGCATTTGTGGATCATGTCTAACTCAGTACTACATTTGTGGGCCAGGATCATGTGAGTGAAAATGTAAGTGCTTGTATGACAACACATACCTGCAGTTGGGTAAGCTGCAGCTATCAGTACATATCAAGCATGAATGAGTCAAGTTACACAGGCATATGTATGTATGCATTTTCTGTATCCATATTGTGCACATAAATTCAGCAGAAATAGTAACAAAGAAAACAATAGCTATGTAGCAGAATACCCAATTTTACTGCTTTTTCTTAACCTATGCTTTGATTTGTCCATGCTTATTTTTAATTTTAATTATGACAAGAGCTTTCCTATCTTATTTAATGACAACTTTTGTTTTCCTATCTCATATATATATATATATATTCATATATATATATTATATTCAAATAAATGTAATGTTAATTGAATAACTGTTTAGTATTTGAAACATGGAAACACTCACTAAATTTTGCAGAAATAAAGCATTCAATGCCTTATGAAATTGCCCCCACACAATGTGCACCAATCATGGTTCTAGTAGGAAACAAGTGTTCACCTGAGAAAAATTAAGTTAAAGTTCATTCACAAATAACTACTTACCACAAGTCTGAACAATTTGATAGCATTAGCAGTAGTGGGAAGATTTTACCACCCTAGATAAGGAAAGAAGAATAATGTCATTACCAGTGTCTGGTAAGTGCTGAGGCCCAGAAGGGAAACTCAGCTGCTAGGCTAAAGTTATAGTGTACTTGGTGAGTGAAGAAACCACAGTCAGATGTGGAAACAACAGCGGAAGAAGATGAGTTTCACATTTCAGGATCTCAAAGAGAAGCATAAGGGGAAATGCCTCTAGGCAAGACAGGCTCAGGAAGCTGGATACAGTTGAGAATTGAGTGTGGTAGGGGAGAGAAACTATCCAGACCCTAGCAGAAAGCTACAATTTATTTAATGTCATTTTACCGATAATAATGCATCTTACCAGGTATGTCTCTTTAAAAGACAGGGAAGAGGGCCGGTAACCACAAACAACAATACCGGGCATAGTGACTCATGCCCACCAGCAATCAGTACCATATACCACAATGCGAGGCATGGTGGCTCATGCCTGTAATCCCAGCATTTGAGAGGCAGAGGTAGGAGGATTGCTGAATTCAAGAGTTGCCTGGGCTACATAGTGAGCTCAGGGCCAGCCTGAACTACAAAGTGAGACCCTGTCTCAAAAAAAAAAAAAAAAAAGAAAAGAGTTATGATTAGGATGAAAGCTTTGACCCACAAAGGCAATTGTCCAGCTCTCATTATTTAATGTTTTTATTATTATTAAAATAAACACTATATCAGCTAATAACTTGATAACATTAAAAATTTATTTAACAATAGGTGAAAAATCCATACTCTATTAAAATTGCAAGCTGGAAATCAGAAGTCAGAAAGTAAAGCCAATAAATAGAAAAGACTATTTCAGATAGCAGGAAAGGCAGTGAATACTGTGCAGTAGTGAGAGAGGCAATCTAAAGCTTAAACTGAGGGGTGAGGAAAGGAGTTTTTTTTTTTTTTTTGGAGAGGGTCTTGCTTTGTAGTTCAGGCTGGCCCTGAGCTCACTATGTAGCCCAGGCAAGCCTAGAACTCAGCTGCCTCCCAAGTGCTGGGATCACAGGTGTGAGCCACTACACCCGGCGGAAAGGATTTTTGGAGTAGTTGATATTTAAGTAGAGGCCTGTTGGATATGAAGAAGGTCTGATGAGTGAAAACCTGGCAGAGAAATGCTCCAGGTAGAGGGAACAGCAACCCAATGGCCCAAGACTGAGATAAACTTGGTGACATCATTTGTACATCAGCAGCAACAATGTCAAAATCCTAAGCAAGGTGAAGAGTAACACAGAAGGAGTGGGAAGAAGTAGATAACATCTGGCCTCATTATGGATCTAGATTGCATTTAGAGAACAATGTGATTCCTCTAGAAGACTTTGAGCTGAGGAATACTGCCATTTGATTTATATTTTTAAAAGGTCTCGTAGGTTGCTGCCCTGTGAATAGGTTATCATTGGGCAAGTGAACAGGCATTGAGACCACAGCAATAGATATATAAGGAGTGAACAGATTTCAGTGTGTTTTAGAGTTAACATTCTGACATAGGAAAAGAAAGGAGAAAAATAGGAAAAAATAATGCCTATGGTTTGGTTTGAATGACTGGTGAAGGCAAACAACATATATTGAGCTGAGGCAGGTTGAGATGGTGCCTGACAAGAAAATATATGATTCTAATTTGTGCATTTGATATTTGAGCTGCTTACTAGAAAGCAGTGTGGACATGGTCTGTACTTCCAGAGGGTAGAGCAAGAGATAGCTGGAGGTGGTGGCTTATAGATTGAATTGAAAGCCCTGGAGTGTAGAGTCATCTAAAAGAGAGTAGAGACCAAGATGACAAGACTGAAAACATTACTCAGAGACAGTTTGGTGCCTAAACTGAAACAGATGGAAAGATTTTTCTTGTTAATGGATGTAGCCAAATTTTTAGTATATGTGCTGCCAAAGCAAGCACATGTAGCCAATTTTTTTTAAATTGACTTTATTGGTAAATTCTAGACATACATTATGATTACATTCAACATTGAGAACTTGCATCTGTATGATACATGTTGATTCTTTTTTTCATTCTCCTGCCCTCCCTACAACCCCCAACCTCTATATACATAAGCTTTTTTTTTCCTTTTTTTTAATATCAAATTTTTCTTTCCCTTGTTTACTTCCTCCTCCATGCCTGGATTAGCTAAGAGTGCTTTAGTTTTTTAGTATTAGAAGCCTTCTGCAAAACAAATCTAATGAAGAAAACCTCAATGTAAAATATATTTATAGAACAAATATATAAAATAGGCTGAAAAGTACATGGGTTCATTATCATGTTTTTATTACCTTAAGTATGCTAAAATCTTCCTTAAAAATGGTTAAAAGAGATTAAGATGAGAACTGAATTGATTGAAAGATGATAGGGTTTCCCAGGCCTTCACGTCGTCTCTTTAGCTGGTCTTCTATGAAGTCTCCATTAATCTTCAGAACAAGCTTTAAAATTCCACCTATTGATGAATACTTTCAAATCTTGATGATATGCCAATTACTTATAAAGAGAAAATGTAGTATGGTCACTGTGTAAAGCACTTTACAACTGTGGTCAATTCTTATGACCACCTTATATGATTGTTGCTCTTACCTTATCCATTTTACAAATAAAACAGTTGTGGTAGGAGAGTCTTAAAACTGGTGCAAATACCTGGTAATTGGAGGAGCTGGAATTCAAGCCCAATTTGCCTGAATTCCAAATAATAACTATACTCATTACAGGAATTGACCCTCAAATTAAATTTACTAAAAACACAAAAACACAAATTTAATCAGTCCCTTATTTATGATGAAAAAATTTTCAACAGAAGGAAGTTGCTAATTCTTGTTCATTTTTCTACGTTATAGACTTTCTCCATATTTTGTTTCTCAGATCGATAAAGTTTTACTTTTTCTTTTCTTACAAGGTGAGTCCTACAATTAAATTCCCAATAGATTAACAGTGACTGGCATTTACTCCTAACCTAGTGACAGAAGAATATCAAAGTTCAAAACTGATTAATTAATTCAGGAAAGCACAAACGATGTATAGTAACACCAATTCAAAGGCATTTGTAACAGGTTGATTTTTCTTGACTAGCCTATTATCACTTTATTTTAGCTGAGGTATCTGTTCAAATGATGGAAAACTTTGATCCTGATATTCTTTGGGAGATCAAAGTTTTACATATAACACTGTGCTTTACAAGATCACAGTGCAATGCATGTTGTTTGAAAGTATTAAATGGACACAAAAGAATAATTTGCTTTCATGTTGGGAAATACACCCTCCAACACTGTTGTGAGTTTGGGAGAAAAGTGAATCTGCTATACAAAAGAACTCAGTCTGTTTTTGCATTTGCTTTTTAGTTGTTTACACCTAGTTTAATGTCACAGATTTGCTTGATTTGTTTGGGTGTAAATTTGTGTGTTTCATTGTTTCTCTTTTATTTAAGAGGGTGTCAAAGTAATTTCTAGTTTTTTTTTTTTAAATTTGCATTCAGTAGGTACTATTTAAATTCCTGTAAGGAGTCGGTGCTTGTACATAACACATCCTAGTTCACACTTTTCATCCATTATTTATTTTCTTCCTTCATTTACTTCACTTCTTGATCCCTTTCCCTTTTTAGAATCATTTGTTTTCCCAGTTGCTATTATCTTTTTATTTTGCTTTTTATTTTTCTCTGGGTTTCTTATATAAGAGAAACCACATGATGTTCAAGTTTGTGTGTCTGTTATACTTTCTAATGTAGATTGCAAAATGATGCAGTATACATATATAGTCTTCCAAAGTAGGCTTAATTCACATGTAAGGCTTCCAGACAAGATGGTAAATACACTGTCACTTCCAGTCTGAATTATAGTCAACAGAATAATGTTTTAAAATCATGTTGGTCACAGAAAAGTTTTAATTCTTCAGCTGTGAATGACACCCCTTCTTATATAACAGCTATATTATGATTATTCGAATGTTGATTGATGAAGTCAAATATAAAACAGCTTCTTCCTAGTATAAATGACCTTATTCACCCAGTTCACTTTCTTTCTTTCCTTCTTTCTCTTTTCCTTTGGTTCTTTTCCCATGTCAGTCTCCTGTGTTCCTCATCTGTATCTTTTCATTCTTTTTTATCCACTCTCTTTCCTCCCTCTGCTGTGAGATAAACTACTGGAGAAGGAAAGATGTGATTAGCCACAGTAAAGACTCAAAAAATTATTCAAAGATAAAGGCATCCTCTTATTATTCATTTTGAATCTGCAACAGTTTTTAATAAAATCTGCTCATAAACTGTTATTTAGTAGGCCTATGGTTGGAAGAGTATCACTATGAGTTGAATAGCAAACAATGTTAAGATTGGGGAATAGACTGAACCAAGACAGAACACTAGAAATTTTATTCTTTCCAACTCAGTGATCTAAACTGAAGTCAGTTAACACCAGAAAAATTTACAATTATCAAATGCAAGGTAAGTTGTATCTTTTCCAAAATTTTTTGAAAAGTTTTTCTTGAAAACAGATCAAGGTGATATCCAAAAATTTACAGAAATTTTGTATAGCTTGGAAAATATGTTTTTTATGCTACTTGTGAATAAGTCGTGAAGGGAGATCCAGGAAAATATAGCTAATCTTTCTCAATTTTGACTATGTAGAGAATGGACCACTCTAACCTTATTAGCAGTAGTCGGGGAATTATTATATAAAAAGTGGTTAAAACAAGAGAACATCAATACTCAGACTAGAAACTTTCTGTTACATTTAAAGCACATAGTCTAGCCTGGAGGATATGCAACTTTTAAATTAAGAGGTGTTACACATAGAATTAAAAAACATCAATGAAAGTTAAATACTGTAGAAAAGAAAATAAATGATATTTCCTCCAAGTCAACTTCCCTACAACCCAAATCCCTTCTATTAGAATTAGACTTTGGAAGTATCTCCTAAAATTTCAACAAATATGGATTTTTAAAAACAAGATTTAGAGTCCATGGTTTAGTTTGAGAAGAAGTGCTATCCTTAGACTATTAAGACTTGGGCCAGGAGTGTAGTTCAGTGCCACCATGTCTGCCTTGCCAGCAAAAGGTCCTGAGTTTGATACTTGGTTCCAGAAAGCAACAAAAACTATATTAACTTTAATTAATGAATGTGACATATAAATTATTGGTTCTTCATTTTTGTTATTATCAAATGCTTTACACTTTTCTTCCTCTATATCTTACACTCTCTGCTAGACTTTTTGGTGTTTGATAACTTATTATTGTACAGTAAAATATGTTATAAAATTTATATTCTAACTTTTGTGTAAAAATTCACTGAACACACTTATTGAGCTTTCTCATTCATTCAAATACATTTGTGGATTCTTTTTTTTTTTTTTTTTTTT
>PVIC010038709.1:0-17461 GCA_004025085.1 Thryonomys swinderianus
GGAGAAAGCTTACTTAGCTCGGTGTTTGTAAATGTCAACTAGCTGAAAGATATTTGGAAACCTATGAGTGTTCACCTTTGTAATATTTGCTTAAAGCCATCTGGAATTAATCTTCTCTGTCTTTGCATCTTAGAAAATGCTGGATGTCTGTATACAGAAACTGACACACAATATATTGAATAAGGCTGGCTTTCAACTTTCTTACATTCAAGTAGGAATTACACATGCATACAAAAATATCTTGATAGTAGTCTAAGCACTTCCTGTCAAGTTACTCTTTGATCTGTCTGAAATTTGCCAGTAAAACACATCATGTTTGTTTTGGATTAGGAAGAAGCTCTTACATGTCTACCAGGATTCATTTGTCTGCTGAAACAACTTATACAGCATGCCCTTCAAACCCAGCATGCTTCATTTTATTTCCCACTTGATTGAAGAGTCAACATTTGTGAAAATAGGTAAACCAGAAAGTGATAGAAAAAGTTGCTGACAGTGCTAGCAGCAATCCTGCTTGGAAAAGATCAGCTAATTTTCCTCTCTAACCTCTGCACTGTGTGTTAGGAAAATGGAACATGTAGAATTGGCACCTCTCACTCTGGAAAACTTAAGCTTCCTCTATACAAACTGCTCATATGTGGCACAAAGGAGCCAATGAATATGATGGGCATGTGGTACTTGTGTAGAGACACTGCTCTTCTGTTGTGCTTCATTAATCCTATTTTTGAATCTTTCCAGATTTATTCTATGAAAGCCTTCATGATCCAAAATCAGAGTAAATCATCAATCTCCTTTCTTAATTTCCCCCATTTTCTCTCCTTCACCATATTTCTCTCATTCTTCGTCCAACATTCATTTAGTGAATGTTTGTTGAATTTCCTTCCATGTGGCATGGATAATTTTATAGGCTTATTTTAAAGAATCTGACACCTGATAGTGATTATGGTATGACAGCCCAGTCACAACCCAAATCTTCCTATTTCCAAGACCTTAAATATTGTCATGGCAGACATATAAACACCCAAGTTTTCCTACTAATTTTTTCCATTAATTTCTTTTTTCCCTTAGGCACCTCCCTTTTGTTTGATCCCCATTTGTTCATCAATATTCTAATAGAAATAAAAATTAATTGCTCAATACAATGGATTTTTTACTTTGTGTCATTTGTGAGACCAATTTTAAACTCCTTAAGTCAAAATTGTATCTTTTCCACTTGGTGTATCCAGATACTACTGTCTCAAATGCCCCGAGAGCTGTAGTGTTTCAGATTGTTCACAGTATGCAAGATGCCAAAGAACTTAAAAATATCTAATTGACCCATTCCCCTTAAAAATCAATTAATAATGCCGGGTGTGGTGGCTCACGCCTGTAATCCCAGCACTCAGGAGGCAGAGACAGGAGGATTGCTGAGTTCGAGGCTTGCCTGGACTACATAGTGAGCTCAGAGACAGCCTGAACTACAAAGCGAGACCCTATCTCAAAAAAAAAAAATCAATTAATAAAATGTGTGACTTCAACCAACATTTTTGAATATTTGTATCTCACAAACCAACTTCTTTAACTTGAAACACTAAACCCATGAAGGATGCAGTCAATTAATTAAACATACAATTTTGGAAATGAAAATTCATTTCTTTCTAAATAAGTTATCACTTAAAAAGTAGCTAGCAACTAAATCCAAAAAACAACTATCTGGATTAAAATAGGCAGATACAGAATATAAACAGAAATGAGGTTTTAGTCAAAGAGCCACGCACAGGGGTCCTCCTCATGGTTTGTCCGTTCTCATTTACACAGTAATATTCAGCTTTATGAACTTAGGGACTCATTAACTTTGTTAAATATGAAACTTGGTTTTCTTAAGCTAATTATTTCTTTGCTATTTTTATATCCAAACATACTCTGCTCATTACTCACAAAGGACAGAACTTCACCAATCCCCAAACCTGTAGTCTGGGAAACAATTTTCTTTAAGCATCCCTTGATAGTAATTACTTAGGATCTTCACAGAAATAGTTTTTATGATCCCATTGTATTTGGAGTGAGGTGAGAGATTATCTGTAAAATAATTTAAACACCTGATAAACTGACACAATTACATGGCTACTACATCTTAAAAGATAGGACAAAAGAAACCAATAATTCCAACCATAGAAGAGAAATAATTTGATCTAATTTAACAGGTCTTTCAGGACTTCCCAAAATTTATCAGAAGCAATTTGAGACACATTCTCTATTTTATCACTATTTCATGACTCAGAAATTATTTTAAAAACTTAATTTACTGAGAATTATGCTGATTATTGTTTCCAAAGGTATTAATTATTCTTTTCATGATCTCTGAATAAAAAGGTCATTTCAAAATTCCTGGTAGACAATTTTATACACTTGAAGGATCCTAGGGTTGTTTCCTGCCCAGTATGTTCTATCTTTGAGCAACACACAGAAGGTGTTTTGTTTTGTTTTGTTTTGGCCACAATTTCTTCAGTTCAGTTGTCTCTGGGCTCTCCTTTATAAAGCTTCAAGCTTCTCTTAGTTCAAGTTCCTCTGGAGGAGTGATTCCTAACTTGGCTGCAGAGCCCTAATGTCCAGCTTGGCCTCCAGATTAATTACCTCAGAAACTCGAGGGGTGGAACCGAGACGGCAATAATTCTAAAACTCCACAGTGGTTCCAAAGTGCAGTCATGGCTGAAAAACAGTTATTTGGAGTGAGAAATGACCTCAGGCAGTCCTACAACTCTCCCATGAACAGCCCAGCCTACCACAATGGTAAAATGGCATCACTGAACAGCTTATGCCTCTAAAATAAAGCTATTTGCTTTGTTTCAATGTGATTGAGATTTTTTTTTTGGTAAAATCCCTATGTCTGTTTTCCTGTAATTTGAAATGTGAGCCATCAACTGGTGGTGAAGAGCTCTTGCAATACTTAGCATACTTTTTCTGGTTTAAATATGGCAGACATTAGCTTAGGGAAAGACTTTATGAATAAAACCTCTATAGCATGAGATTTAGCAGAAGAAATCTACCAATGGGATCTCTTTTTATTAAAAATATTCTGCAGAGGAAAGGAAACCCCAGCAGAGTGAAAAGACAACCAACAAATTGGGAAAGAATCTTTACCAGCTGTCTCTCAGACAAAGGTCTACTTTCTAGAATATATAAAGAGCTTAAAAAATCAGTGCCCCCAAATTGAAAGACCCAATTCAAAAATGGGGAGCTGAAACAAACACTTTTCAGAGGAAGAAGTAAGAGCTGCCAAGAAGCATATGAAGAAATGCTCAATATCACTGGTCATTCCAGAGATGCAGATGAAAACAACACTGAGATTTCAATTCACTCCACAAAGAATGGCTGCTGTGTTGAAATTAGCCAGAAACAAATGCTAGCAATGTTGTGGAGAAAAAGGAACCCCTCTCCATTGTTGGTGGGAATGTAGAATGGTACAACCTCTATGGAAGTCAATGTGAGAGTGCAAAAAAAAAAAAAAAAACTAGGATTAGAGGTCCCATTTGACCTAGATATTGCCCGGCCAATAATATACACAAAAGAAATAAAAGAATCATACCATAGTGACATATGTGTACCCAGTTCATACCAGCTCAGTTTTGAGACAAAACTGAGACTGACAGCTCAATCTTGGAAACAACCTAAATGTTCATCAGCTAGAGACAGAATAAAGAAGATGTGGTTTTTCTATAAAATGGAGTATTACTCTGCCTTAAAGAACGATAATTTTGAGTCATTTATACTCAAATGGATATACCTTCAGGACATACTCATAAGTGAAATAAATAGGTCACAGATGTGTAAATATATCTGTTCTCTGGTATGAGAAACTGAAGATGTTAATGAGTTCTAGAATGTACGATGGATACTGTGAAATAGAAAGTATTCAAAGGGAAATATGATGGAGTGAGTAATGAGGGGTAAAGAAAAATGTGATGGTAATAAAAAAGGGAAACAAAACCTGTGTATTTATGGGGTGAGGGTTGTGGAGAGGGTAAGGGAAAGGGAAAAAATGCGAATTAAACTGTGTCATATACTGGTAAAAATTCCCAATATTGAGTGTGATCATATTGTATATGTACAATGTACCAATAAAGATTTTTAAAATGGCAGCGCTCAGTCAAATGGGGCCATTTAAACACATTCCTTAAAAAAATCACCCTCTGGGGCCAGAGGATTAGCTCAGTGGCTCCAGCGCCTGCTTCGCAAGCGCAAGGTCCTGAGTTCGATCCCCCAAACCACATACAATGCTGGGCGTGGAGACTCACACCCACCAGCAATCAATACCACATACCACAGTGCCAGGCATGGAGCCTCACACCTGTCATCCCAGCACTCAGGAGGCAGAGACAGGAGGATTGCTGAGTTCGAGGCTTGCCTAGGCTACATAGTGAGCTCAGAGGCAGCCCGAACTATAAAGCAAGACCCTGTCTCAAAAAAAAAAAAAAATCATCCACTGTACAAATTGTCACTCTCCAGGAAAAACGGTACTAGTAAGCTGGAAATGTCTTTTACTCAGCACATTTTATTCATACAGAATTCCCAAGGGCATCTCTTCTCTCTACTTATTTACTTACGGGACTAGTATGTACTAAAGTGTTTCTGCCTACCATTATGGTACCCGAAACTCCTTCATGTTGTGTCATTAAGCATTTTAGCTTAATAGCTAAGAATACAAATCATCTTTTACATTCTGATCTCCCCTTGAAGTTTCAGTTCCAAGTTATGTGTTAATCTTTCTAAACATTGCTTCAGATTTAATTAAAAACTCTCATATTCTAGAAAGTATGACAGCTTTTATACAGTGGGAAATTTCCATAGGAAATTCGATGTGGGAATGTAATGAGGGGAAGGAATCAATATGATACAGAAAGAAAATAAAAGAGTATGTATAAAGGGTGTGGGGAGGTGTGGGTGGGTAGGGAGATGGGTAAAAAGAGAATTAACTTGTGTCATATACTGGTACAAATTCCCCAATATTATATGTGATTGTGAGATTTATATAAATTGTACCAATAAAGAATTCAATTTTTTAAAAAACTCTCATATTTTTTATTAATTTTTTTCTTGGGTTCATAACATGGTAGGAGAAAGTAAAATATCTTTCATCAAATGATTTCACTCTAACTTTTTGTGTAATAACTCCATTATTTTCTTTAATGAGTCTTAACATGATTTAAGATTTCAAATTTCTATTTCAAAATATGGCAATTTAACTTATTAATAAATAAAGCTAGAAGAAGATCATTGACAATATTGTAAATCCAATTGGTCTTGGAAACAATGGATTTAACAACTATGGGATTTATTAGGCTTTATTCTCAGATTCACACTGCGACTGTAACCAGAAATTTAAGAGAGGGCTATTGAAATTTGGGTTATCACCTTCCTTCCACCTAGTTCAAAGAATGCTAAGGTTGGGTGGGACAAGCATATCTTCTGTATGTGGTCTTTCTTGACCTACTTCCCCAAGAACAACTGAGTACCCATTTGGTATTCTTTCTTGCACATATCATTGTGTTATATATCATTGTGCAGAAATTTCAGAAGAAATTACTTTTTTACCTCTTTACAACTCTACAGCTGTGATTTTATGTGATTCATTGTATCTCTAACAGTTCATGTTATCTTCTCCATAAATGTTTGCTGCATTAATGATGAAGAATACAGGTTAGAGGCCTGAGATTTGTTAAAAGTTATTATATTTAGTATCTGTCTATTTCACTCTGGGTAAGTTGTACATTAAAGAAGAAAAGGGAAATATTGTAGTTCTCCTTGCAACACTTTCAGAATTGGATTTTTAGCCATTATTTAGTTTGAGGATTTCCAATGCATCACAAGAAGATTATTAGGAACTTGGTCATTCACATGGTTTATTAGATCAAAAATTGATTTTGCTATTTTATAAAGCAAAATTTACCATCAAACACAAAACATAAACAATGTTCAAACACACATGAAAAGTTCCAGGAAACTATTTTATATACTAATAGTTTCATTGTAATAACATTGAAATGTTCTATATTATTTGGTAGGGTTAGGAAGATTTAGCTACTAAATAGTTGCAAAACCCATTTACAGCCATATTTTGAACAAAATAAACCCTCCATTTTGTTTAGAAATATCAAATTAAATATAAGTGACTAAATATGAAAATTGGGTTGAAATTAAATCAGTATAACTCAGTATAGGGTTATTATTTCCCAGCTAGTAAACTCAATAATTTTTTTCAGAGTATAGCAATATGCTTTTTACAAATGACGGTACTTCTCACGATCGACCGATATGTATTTAACCATTATTAGTACAGTGTCACAGAATAAGAGAATAAGTCTTCATCCTCAAACACAAGATTCATAGCTGTCCCTTCCCTCATCTTCTTCCTATGACATCATCCTTTGATTTTGGTAGATTAAAAAACCATGAAAATCCTGAATTTTTAAAAATGTGCAGAGCATAGTTTGACTGACATCAAAATTAAAAAAATAGAGCTGTGATGCCAAATTATTGCTATCCTGAAAAAATGAAATCATAGAATTTTTAAAAAGCCTTAGCATACAGAATTTTGTCTGTTTTCTTAGAAGGTTTTTCTCTAACAAAATATTGTGCAACAGATCAATACATGAAAACGATGGGAAGGAGCTGACGTGGGTGATGGTGGCTTCCATGGCTGCGGCCCGTTCTCTCACGTTCAAAAGCAAGTCACACTGGGCAGCTGTGAAAAATACATCTTTGAAACACAGGAAGCCTTGTTTTCTCTGGCGCAGAGATGAAGGACTCTCCTCTCTGGGAGGCCAGGACTGCCCGTTGTCCTTTACGGCACGGTAGCCGGAATGCTAGTGATGAAATCGCTTTAATCTAATTTTTGTAGATGATGTTAAAGATATGAGCCCTGACACGAGTGATCATTAACTTCTAAAGCTTAATTTCATGAATTGAGTTCCTTCGTATGAAACAGAAATAGCATTAATTTTGCATAGCAGTTTGAATTTCTTTTTCCTCCCCGTGCAAGAGATTGTTGCATATGT
The DNA here is from genome assembly GCA_004025085.1 of Thryonomys swinderianus. NCBI lineage: Eukaryota > Metazoa > Chordata > Mammalia > Rodentia > Thryonomyidae > Thryonomys > Thryonomys swinderianus. The sequence goes on from PVIC010038709.1 coordinate 7,032, forward strand.
AAATGCAACATACCTCTTAGCATTTCTTATGTGCTTTGCAAATGAAGGTGGCAAAAATAAATTGTATGACTCAATTTCTGGTTTTGCTGGAAACCACGTACTAGTTAATAGTTTAACACTCCTTACTTGACTTGACATTTTCAAAAGTAATTGATTTCACTCCTTACAAAACTGATTAGCGCTAATCTTACAAATGCACTGGGTTTCTCTTGCTATGATTATTATGCAGTCTTTAGGTTATTATGTCTCCTCTCCACTTACACAACTGTGATTTATCATCCATTTCTTTCATATCAAAAGCAGAAGTTTCTTCCATTTTCTGTTGACTACAGTCCTGAACAATATCTGAACACCTATGCTACAAAGAGAAGCCTGTACAAATCCCACTATTCTAAATACAGAATTAATTCTTGAGAGGACCAATTGTGTCTTTCATATTTTGTGGTAGATATGGTGGATGCCTTAGAATTTAAGAACAATTAACTTGAGTTTGTGGTTTACTTCTACTGAATAAAAAATCAGCTAAAGATAGATTTTCAAAAGATTTTTAGAATATGATATATTAGTGGAGTTGAGGAAGATTTAGACTATATTGAAACAGTGACAGTTTTCTGTAGTAATTTCCCATTCTCAGATAGTAATTCATTCTTTAAAACTGAAAATCTTAGCTTTGTGACCACCATTTAATTACATGTCAGATTTTTATTCAAAGTGTAATGACTTCGCTACTGATTCTCAGTAAAACCACACAGACAGACCTCCTCTCCTGGATAGCTACTTCACAGGCGTATGAACAAGTTATTCTGAGATATGTGTTGTTGTCAAGTCACAAAGATAACTTTAAGAATTCTTTATCTCTTATGTTACTGAAGAGAAGCCAAATTAAGTCAGGCCAAAGAAGTTTTAGAAGACTGCCAACATATTGTTTCTCTGAGTTTTCTCTTAAAGTTTTCAAATAGCAGATACATAAAACAATGAAGAATCAGACTAGAGACAAATCATCATTCTTATACTGCATCTGAAAACTAAGAAATGATACAATATTAAAATAAAAATATTTTTATATTGTAATATTTCAAGTTCCAGAGATAGCATGATTTCGATTTAACACAAGTAGTATTTAGAATAACTACAACATCTACATTTCAATCAATAATTCATGCACTTACATGTGCATACATTATATCGGGTCCTTCACATCAGTCAACTACCTCTTTTGCTAATGTAAACCTTTTGGAGGGGGCATTGGGGATTGAACTGAGGGATTTAATACTGTTCTATATCCCTAGACCATTTTGGACTTAATTTTGAGGCTGAGCCTTGCTAAATTGCTGTGCTGCCCAAGTTGGAGTTGAATTCCCAAAGTTTCTGCCTCAGATTTCCAGAATGCTGACCTACAGTTGTGCGTGAACATGCCAAACTATTATAAACTTATTTCGATGGGGCTTTGATCTTTATAAAGGGCAATGCATGACAAAAATTGGGAATATATTATGCTATTAAAAATCATATGAAAATTTTATTTATATGAAATGTATTTATAATATCAAGAAAATAATGAAATCAATATAAGGAAAAACCCCTTTGTGTAAGCTGAACAACTTATATTGTTTAATGTATCAAAGAATTCAATTAGAAAATATCTTACTACTCTATAGTGTATTTCATGTTTAAGTATTCATAAATGTGAAAAGATCATTTAAATATTATTTATAACAATAAACTATGGAAATATATTCAAAACTAAATTGATAAAGTTACATCATTACAAAGGATAACTAGAAATGATACTACATACTGACATAGACAGATCTCAGTAATATAAGATTGAGTGAATAAAGTTAACACACTGAAACATTTATAGTCTATTGCCTTTGTATGTCACATAATGCTAAAGTGCTGCCTTCTGTGAAAAAGGGATATGCAGATGGGCCGAAATTAAAAATTTTGAGAAGGAAAGAATAACTTGGATTGTTTGGGCAGGTCTGACATAACCTCAGGCTTTCATAAGTAAAACAGAAAAGAAAAGGCACACAAATCAGAACAGCTGTGATAGAGAAAGCAGAGCTGGAAGGATGAAGTCAGAAACACAAGAATGCTGGGAACAACTGAAGCTGAAAAAGGCAAGAACGAAATTCCTTCTTGTGATCTTCAGAAGGAATACAAGATTCAGCTGTAGCCTCCTGAAAAACACTTCAGCATCCGATGGACAGAACTGTAACATAGTAGATTAAGTAGCTAAATTTGGAGCAACTGGCTACAGAACTAGAGGAAAGAAACTATTAAACATCTTGCAAATAAATATATAATTGTTTAAATAACTGCTAACATAAATCAGTAAAATGTTTAGAAAAAAATTTAAGCTGCTTGGATGAGAAGATAATTCAATTACGATAATAATACTTTCGTTTTGAAATCTGAAATTCAGAAAGTCGACTGAGGTCATGTAAAACACGCTTTGAAGAAAAGACTCATCGCAGACATGAAAAATCTTTCTGAGGCACATTATATAATCCACAATATTTTTGGAACTACATAAAATATCCAGTGAAAGGTTGAATATATTTATTAGTTTATTTTAATCTATGTGAAAGACAAGAAGTCTCTAACTTGTAAGTTCAGAGTGTTTCCCTCTTAAATAATGCAAAACAAATTTTGAATAATTAATATATATTATCAACTACAGTCATTTAGCCACCAACTTCTAGTTTGTAAAATATATTTACATATGCATATATTTTTCATATATAGAGACTACATATAGACTATATATCATAGTCCATATATATATAGTCTATATATAGTATATCTCTCTCTCTCTCTCTCTCTCTATATATATATATAGACTATATACACACATAATCTAAATAATTGAAAAGAGGATTTTTGAGGAAGAGTAAAGAAAAATAAACATTTTACTTAAAAACGATTTGGTATGATAGGGAAGTTAAGTATAAAATGATGTTGCTCTACATATGACTATAGTTAAAATATTTTAACTTCTGTTATCTCAAGGATGTTAAAATAACTTGGAGGATAGTAATATTTTATTATCAAACAACAAACTATGGTTTGTGCAATTCTTTTCAGATACATTATTCTGGAGATAAATTTTATATCTTCGAATTCTTAGTAATTTTAACATTAGAAAATCATGAACTTAAAATATTTAAGAGTATAAATCCTTAATAATCAATTACCACATCCAATTAGTCCATAATCATTGAAATACACAACTGGGACTAGAGCTCATTTCAATTCTCAAAATACAAAGTCACTTAATTCCGCCCTCCATCTGTGCCTTGGTCTCCAGAGTCTCACTAACAGCCTCCAAGTTGTCTTCTGAGTTTTCATCAAAACAAGACACCAGTTTGGAATCTATTTTAACATTACTTGCAGTATATAGGGACTCACAAGGCATCTGGTTTGACTCTTCCCTAATCAAAGTTGCTAGTTACTCAGTGTCAGAAAGGATGCTAGTATTCCCCCTTGAAACAGTGCTGCTATTTAGAACGCGACAATAGAGAAGCCCAAGCCCCAAATCTTATATTTCCTATTCATAAAATTGCAATTGGCCTTTTTATGCCTGTGTTTCTCGTGAGATGGAGAATTAATTTCACAGACATAGATGGGTTGTCCATACAACTCAAAAGTAGTTCCAACTTTCATTCTCCAAAAAGAATTAGGGATAAAATCAAAGTGTATTTTTCTTTACCCTCATGGAATCTGCACAGTTTAATGTTATCTCTTGAAATGATATTAAATTTCACTTATTGTAAACAACTGGCCAAGGAAAAACTATTGGGTAATTTTCATAATAGCATTGTAAATACCAGAAAAGTCCTCACAAAATTTACAGTTTACTTGTAGAACAAAGTAGAGCTTTAGCAGGTAACCAAACATCATATGGCTACGTGTGCAGGTCGTGGGAGGTTCATTAGGTTCAAAGCCTGCCTGCTCTCACTATTCACTACTATCTGCGCTCAGTGACATCTTGTCGACCTCATTTTACTTATAAACTGTGATTTAAAATGCCTACAGCAGGCATCTACAGAAAGTATATGTACATATATATAATACATAATTTCTGGTGGACAACACATGATCAATAAAAGGTTTCTAGCATTAAGAACAATAAAACAGAGGCGACATTATTTGGATTCATTGAGGTGTCAAATTTCAGATGCAGAAAGTTGTCTTGCCAGAGCTAAAAATAGCAACAATGTAACTTTGTTAAAGAACCAAATGTATCCCTTCTTTTTCTGTTTGTGTGCTTGCGGTTAGGATTTACATAGCACTTGAATGACAACGCACACGTGTGTAAATAGCCACACAAAATAGTTTGTTTTTAAGATAGCTGGTAAACTGTCTGCATGTTACTTTCTGTAAATCAACTCTAATTTTAAAAAATTCCATACAACAATGAGGAAAAAGTAATGACAAAGGTGTACATATGTTTTTATTGACATATACTAACATATATATTCTGCAAATATTTCCATGTATAGTTTTCTAGGAATAAGTTTATAATAATCTAATATCTAAAAAAAAGGGAAAGAAACTGGGAACAATAAAAGAATGAACTCAATAAATATAGTCAACACAAAATTAAACTGGTGCACAAAGGCAAGCCCTCTGAGTGGAAATTCTTACACTGCTTGTACAGATGAGTCCTTCTTGACCCTCCTGCCGTTCAGCCCCGGAACTAGCTGATTGTGTGCAGAGCTGTGTTCTGTGAGATGCAGAAAGATGGAGAGAGGAGAAAGATGTTGACCACAGTGAATGGAAACTTGAGACACTAACCGGGAAGAATGGATTTGTGTTACATTTCTATGACCAGAGTGGTCAACATGCTTGTGTCCCGACATAAAACACAGCTTAACTTTGTCCTCCACTATCTCTAGCATAAACTACACGGCCTCATCAGTGGACTCAAACAATGAGACCACCATGGCTTTTCAGTTCTTTTGTCAGGTAAAAGGGAGGACTACAGCATTTGAAGCACTAGTTTAAATCGAAATTCAGAAATCAATGGTCCACTTCAAGATCAAAAATATACTATCACAGTTTACAGTTAAACTCGATTTCCCAGGTGACTCAGCTTTAAACTGAAAACTTGAGGGGAAAGGTGATGGGGAATGGAGGCATCTTACCTACTTCTCAGGTTGAAAGACCCCTGAAGAGTCCTCTCCTGTAGTCCTTTCCTTTAGGAAGAGCCACTGGCACTCACCTGGGCTAGATCTCTGCACCTTTCTCTTCAGCGCAGAGAATCTTACGGTGTATAACCTGGTTTTTTCTGCTGAGGTCTCACTGTGCTACTATTGTGACAACCCTAATTGGTTTGCCTAAAATAATCTGGTTCGTTTTCTCTCCCGCGGGTTCCATGACAGGTCAAGGGAAAATATTCAGTTATTACCAATGGCAATATATCCCAAGACAGCAGGGTAATTTCAATAGGATGTCATTTGAGTGTGAAGCCAAGGATGGACCAAAGCTTGTTTACATTCTATTTTTAAATGCACGAGAAGGAAAGAGTCTGCTGTAAATCCTCAGTGTTTCTCTACTTTGGGCAACATAATCGGTTTCATTTTAAGTGCAACCCCCAGGTTTGGGACTCTGAGGACATTTTCTGACTCCTACCTCCGGAAGGACTGGGGCCTAATGCATCGACAGTCCTCAAAGACCTCAGTCAATAATGTCCCCTTTCCACATCTGACCCCTTCAAAAGGTCTGCTCTAGGAAGTGGTTTCTGAGTTGTGAGACATTCCTCTTGATCGCTCAGTTAATATGTAAATGACAGGAGGTTTCTTCATATTACCGTTACTTTTCTGTCCACATGCCAGCCCAAGCTAAAGTAGAAACATTTCTCCCCAAAGGCATGATTTCTTTCATGTCCTCACCCTAGGCAGGTGGAACTGTGATAGAAAACAGGATGCCGCTGTCCACACCTCACTGTTCTCCAGGGCGCTGAAGAGCCACAGTGTTAGGCATTCTGTTTACAGTTCGGTTTCCAGACTGGCACCCTGGATGTCGCCTGAAATGGGGTCTCTCTCCAGCATCTGCTAAGTCTACATTTCAGCAAGTTCCTGAGAGAATTTTCATGATCTTAAATTTTTCCAAACATGATAACAAGGATATACTGGTAATGGTAGTTTAAAAACTATCCCAAAACTGTGCTCCATGGTAAATTTATAACCTTTCCAAAATATATGTTTCATGATAAATGGGTTTTATGATACTCTGAATGTGTTTTTGAAGTATTCATTTTTGTAAATTTAAGCAAATTTCTTTGCTGTGGGATTTATGAGGAACCAATTGAGTACCGTTGCACTCAAAAAGAAATTGGGCACATAAAATATTTCTCTAAGCTATTTGACCTTGAAACCTGGTTTTGCTGGGGTCATATGTTGATATTTCCTGGAACACCATTTCAATGTGCTTGAATTTGGGAAGAAACGCTCACGTTTCTTTATGTAAGCTGCTTAAGATAATAGGGGGAAAATCATGGTATAAGGTTTGAAATCACGTATCGGAACAGCATAACACAGATCTCATCTAGACACTATCTGTAAGACAGTGACATACACTACTGCTGCCCCACCCCCATTTTTCTCATTCAGCCTGTTGGGATCAGACACTCAGCACTCAGCTAAACTTCCCCATCACTCGGTCTGTTCAGACTCAAGACTCCTGTCTTCACTCGCCCCTTGTCAAGATGGAATCATCATTACATTCCTCCTCAAGCAGATCATCAGAGAAAATCTCTCTGTGGGAATCATCTTCTGGTAAATAATATTTAACATTGCCTTTATCAGCTGTTTTGTAACACGTTTTTTTAAAAAAATAGGAAAGATTGAACATTTTTATGTAAAATTTATTTTCATGTATAGATTGCATTGGCACATTTTAGATCTACGTTACGATCACATTCAATATTTTCAGATTCTACCTGTAGATGATGTATATTTTGATTCATTTTTTCCCATCCCCCTGCACTCCCTACCACCTTCAACCTCCTATACACTAAGCTTTGTTTCCATTTTTGTCTTTATCATCAAATTTTTTCTTTCCCTTTTTTTACCTTTCCTTACCCCTTCCCTTTTTCCTTTGAACATTTTCTTACTAATTCACATGTATGATAGATACTGGGAAGACTTAACCTTCAAAATCCCTTATGCAAAAAGAACCTAGGCACTGTTGTAATTCAAATATTTTGTGTCTAAATACAATCTCAGTGACTATGAGGGAGAAGAATATGATGGAGAAGAATTCTGATGGACTTTAGGAATGAGTAGCCACACACTGCAAAATCACCTAATATGCAAATAAGAACATTAGTACACACTCTTATTTCCTTCTATATATATTAATTTCTCTGAGTGCCTTGTGTTTCGCTAAATTGTTTCATTATTTAAATGTCATTGACATTTTTCTATCATTTTTATAACCCAGGAAGCCATGTTTTTGTTTGTTTGCTTGTTTGTTTTGAGACAGGGTCTCGCTTTGTAGTTCAGGCTGACCCTGAGCTCACTATGTAGCCCAGGCAAGCCTGGAACTCAGCAATCCTCCTGCCTCTGGCTCCTGAGTGCTGGGATTACAGGCGTGAGCCACCACGCCTGGCACTGTGGTATGTGGTATTGATTGTTGATGGGTGTGAGTCTCCACGCCCAGCACTGTATGTGGTTACCAGGGATTGAACTCAGGACCTTGCACTTGCGAGGCAGGCACCGGAACCACTGAGCTAACCCTCCGGCCTTGGAAGCCATGTTTTATATTTGAAGAGTTGCACTGATAACTTTTTCTCCTTTTCATTTACAGTTTATCATGAACAATTTGTACTAAAAATACAAACTACTTCTGCAAATGTTTTCAATTTTTCCAGGCATAATGTTTTCTGGCTCCTCAAAATTCCCTCACTTTGGGTCTCTTTCATTTTCATTTTATAAATACAGTCTGGCTTCACTTTTTATACATTTTTGGGTCAAAATAGTTGTTCCAACTTCTTAACTTAAGCAAATGGTTACCTGATTTAAAGTATAGTTAAAATTTCAGCTTAATTGTACCTAGCACCAAGATGGTAATTATTCCGTATATTCCACAGCTGCAGAGATGGTCAATGATTAAATTCTTACTTCAGATAACATATTATAAATAGATTCATTTTTTGCTTGCTTTGGCAGCACATATACAAATACATTCATTTTAAACTAACTTTCCTATATAGCATTTTGTAAAAGAAACAATAACCATGTCTCTCTTTCTCACATATATTTTATATACACAATATATATTGTATGTTTTATATATATTCAACAGAACAAATAAGCAGAATTGAGAATGTACTTAGAAGTTCAATGCTATATAAACATCCAAAATCCTCACTTCTCTTGCAAATTTTCTCTTTGTAAATTTGAAACTCAGATCTCAAATTAATGCTTACTTGTTATATTTATTCAAAACATTAAAAAACATTATTTCAAAACACCAAACATTAATTAATATTGAACACTTTATTTCTAACTTAGGGCCATAGGAGTTTAACATATAAATCTAAACACATATATAGGTATGAAGTCAGGTAGCGGTAAGTACCAAGGAAGAAACAAACAAGCAGAAAACAACATGGATAGGGTGGTACGAGGTTTCTAATCAAGATATATTTAATGTTTTCATCAAATTATTCTAATTACATCTGCCAATTTAGATGAAAATCAGTGCCGCTTTAATTGCCTTTGAAATCGTTAACTATTCAAAAAAACCTCTTTGTGTATTTTCTGTGGCCCATGTTTTTTAGAACACACAAAAACAACTTTCAAAATTTACCCCATATTTACTCCAAATAGGTCTTTTCACTTTACATAATAAGTGAAGGGGATAGAAACTTTATCTTAATCATATAGAAATGTATCTCTTCCAAATAAACTTTTTTAAAGGGAACAATGAATTGTGCTAAAAACTGTAAGGATGCATTTTAAGAAAATTTGTCATGTCCATGTGATGACCAAACCAATAGTCAAAATGATAAAACTAAGAACAAAATTATTATGTCCAGCTTGATATCAGGTGGGGAAAAACTATAATAAACTGCACTTAAGAATTTTTAATCAGTTCTTCAGGAAACGAATTGGTATCATAAAATTCAATTTTAAAAATTTCGCTCCTAGAACAGTCATAAAAGATTATTGTAAGAATCAGAAAAAACAATGCAACAAACATAGGTTCTGCCATGTAAAAATGAACACCATCTGTCAAGACACACACTACACACACGCTTTAGATCTCAGCCTTCTGGGGGGACACGCACAAGCTGGACTCCAAGGCGGAGAAACCTCTTCCCTTTCCTGGGTGCCATTTCAGATCGCACCCTGAAACCCTGACCTCAAGCCTGCTTTGTCTCAGCTCCTCTGGACTGTCTAGAGGGAGATAGCAAAAGGACTTTTTAATATATACATTTGTAGAAATTTAGTCAGATCTGAACTATGAACATGAAGTAAAATAATTAAAAATATATGATATAAATTTATGGAGTCATGTATAATATATACTACACTATTATATGATGATGTAACAATATGACTATATGTAACAAAATAATTTAAATATCCAACTATATATTCCATCTATTAAAATATATGTACTTAATACTTTATTGATGTTACATATAAAATATGTAAAATTCATATAACATTAATTCTTGTTATTCTATAATGAGCACAACTCTCTCAGGTAAGATTCATTATGTCAACTACAATATGAAGGAAATAATAATAAACTTTGATCATTTTATCCCATGTTTTCATTTTTATAATAATTTTTCTCAATTATCTAAGGTTTTTGTATTTCATTTTTCAAGGACCTACGTTGAATTTTATATTCCAAGTAACAATCCAGACTAGTATAGCACTATAGCATATTTTTATGAAAAATAGATAAGGAAAGAAGCTGTATGGAATTTTGTTTTAAAATGAATTGATGAACTACCAAAGTTGAACGAAGATACAGAAATTCTAAACACACGAATACTAGTCAGTAGAATTGAAAATATAATGTTTTTAAATTGAATTCTTTATTGGTACAATTTATATACATCTCACAGTCATGTATAACATTGGGAAATTTGTACCAGTATATGACAAAAGTTAATTCTCATTTTTACCCATATCTCTACCCACCCACACCTCCCCACCCCCTTTATACATACTCTTTTATTTTCTTTCTGTATCATATTTGTTCCTTTCCCTCATTACATTTCTACACCAAATTTCCTATGGAAATTTCCTACTCTATAAAAGCTGTCCTACTTTCTAGAGCTCATTTGCATCTACAGGTGTTCATGCCAAGGAGAAGATCCGGAATTTACCTATCTGTGATCTACTGATTTCACTTATTAGTATATCCTCCAGGTGTCTCCATTTGCACCTAAATGGATC
>PVIC010038711.1:0-17477 GCA_004025085.1 Thryonomys swinderianus
TTTTTTTTTTTTTTTTTACAGTAAGACAGGATCTCTCTAAGTTGCCAGGTTGCCCCGGCTGGGCTCAACTTGCAATCCTCCTGCCTCAGCCTCCTAGAGTGTAATGTGATCATAGTCCCTTGCTGCCAAAACTACCTCCTGCAAGAATCATCATCTGTCTGAGTCAGCTTACCCTGAGTTGAGGAGTTGTCACATCATTTATGAGATGGTACCTGGAGACCCTCTTTACCCACACAGCTTATGGAAGGACGTGTGTGTAGCCCATGTGTGAATGTATTATTTTAGGCTAAAATCCCTCAGACCTGCTGTGTCCACCAGGATGCCAGGAACTTTCCTTAAGAAGCTGTGCTGGGTGTGACCTGGGCACCAGAACTGCACATGGCACATGGGCTGATGGGCACACTCACCTAAGATGCTCATCACCACCAGGATGGCAAACAGCAGGACCGCAATGGCCCCCAGCAGGAGCCGCGTGGTGGTATCTGCAGAGAGGAAAGAGGTGCGTGTCCAGCGGCCTGTGCGCACGGCGAGTGGGCGTATTGGGCTTGTGTTGGAACTTGACCCCTCTCCTGGAAGCAGTCGCCCCTGTCGATGGCCCTCGGATGGCTCCCACCTTTGGGCTCCGTGAAAAATGTACAGATTTCTCTGAGTCGCTGCTTCCCTAGGTTCCTGCCTGGGAGGGGAGCTCTGGGCCCGTGATTCTATGCGGCCTTTGGAGACATTGCCAAAGAGCCTTCCAGGATAAGCATTTCACATTTCCGTACATCTTCACCAACATGTGGTGATTTTTCTTCACCCCCCCCCCATTTTAACCTTCATTATGTATCATCTTGGCTGTTAGGAATTCAACATAAGAATTTTGGAAAGGAATTAGCATTAAATCCAAACAACCTGTTTTTTTGGTACTTGGGATCAAACCAGGACCTTGTGCTTGCCAGACACATGCAGCACCATGAGCGACATGCCCGTCCCCCAAACAGCCTTCTTAGAAAGCAGCCCCTGGAACCCTCTGACCTGCTGCAATCTGGATGGCTGTTTCCTAACCCCCCCGCCCTCTTGGGGGCTTTGCACCAGCAGCCTGAGGATTTTCCTCTCCTGCTGTGCTGCCTCCTGGCTGTTTCTCCCTCTTCCTCATCTTGCTTTACTCCTTCATCACGCTGGAGCTCCTTTTGCAGCAACCATCTCGGAAAAGGTATAGCAGGAGCAGAGCTTGCACCACCCAAAGGAGCAGCTCCTTTCCTCGTCTCCATGGCAACCATGCCCCTGGAGTTGTGACCTCGAAGGATTGTCTTGGTTGGGAGGAACTCCTCACAACTTCAGAGGTTTTAGCTGCCTCATAGCACTGGTGTTGCTCTTGAAAAGTCACCACAGTCCCTCAGTAATTATTCCTCCTGTGCAATGGCCCATAATAGATGGAGTTGAAAGGTGTAGTTTATTTGGGTTTCTAAATGTGTGTGGCTTAGACTAATATTAGAAGAAACAACTGAAAAACTCTGGCTCCTAAACCCAGACAAAGCTCCCATCATCCTTGTACCTGTGCCCCCCCCAAAAAAGGCCTGTAGCTGACATCTCTAAACCTGGCCAGCGCGTCATCCTGACTACGAAAAACCATCGGACGTGGAGCTTAGAGATTTGTAAATCTGTAAGAGGATTTGCTAAATGCGCATGTGTGGTTTTGATCAGGAAGTTGTGGGTTTCTGTCTAATCCAGAAACTTTCAACATTAAAAATTCAGAATTGGTGAGCAGTGAAAAATCTATAGTCTGAGGTACACAGAGTCACTCTGTCCCTTCTGCCTCACCCCCACCCCAGTGCCAGAAATATCTGACTCCGTCACCTCCAGTGTCCCCAGAACCGTGGCTGGAGCCATGGGTCACCTTCGCCGCCTCCAGCCTGCACCTGGCGTGAGGGAAACACTGGGCTCACGGGAGGGAGGCCCGGCAGTGGGGACTGCTGTCTGCCTTTGTCGGACGGCCGCGGCCATCTGAGGAAGCCTTCGAGCCCTGCCCCACTCGGCTCCCTGCTACGGGAGCTCCATCCCAGGGAGAGATGGCCGGGTCCGAGCGAGGCGCCCTCCGGTCCCCTCCGGTGAGCCTGGCGAGCAGAAGTGTTGCTCACGGCAAAGGGAAGAGCTTCCGGTCAAAGGCTGGGCAAAGCCCACAGGGCGTTTCAGGTGTTACCCCCAAGCTGTGTCTGTCCTTGGGAGGGCCATTCAGAGTCTCAGCTCACACCTATAAAATAGTGCTCCCAACCCCCACAAGGTGAGGATTAAGGAGGTAAGGAAGGCCAGACCCCCGGAGCAGGAGCGTGACAACCGCTCACGGCCCCGGAAGGGTCACCTGGGTCAAGAGTGTCTGAGCCAGGCGTGATGGTGCACACTTGCGATCTCAGCACTCCGCTGAGGCAGGAGGATCGCTCAGAGTTCAAGGGCTGCAAAGTGAGTTCACACCGGCATGGACTACATAACAAGACTTATCCCAAAAAAAGGGGAAAAAAATCCCATCTCTCAAAACAGGTGCTTGGCTAAGCAGAGGTTCTGTGGCCTCGGGCCCCTCATCCGGTCAACAGTGGTCACTGAACGGACTCCAGTCTGAGAGGCGAGTAGACTCCAGCAGTAACCCTGGGCTCCCCTGCTGGGCCGTGGGGCTCCCACATCTGGACGCTGGGCCAAGGGGCACCACGCTGGACCTCCTTGTATGGCCCCCAGAGGGGGAAATCTGAGCAAAGGAGGTGCTCCTTGGTGTCGGGAAAGGACGGTCGTTCGGGGTGCTTCCCTGTTGCCCTGTTCCGATGGACCGACATTTGCTCCCCTTTCTGCACCGATCAGAACCCATCTGGGCCCCGGGCACACGCCTGCCCTAACGAAGATCCAGCCAAGGAGGACTCAGGGGACGGCCCCGCAGAGGGCAGGTCCCAGTGGGGCGCCGGCTCCGTATCCTGCAAGGCCTGTGGGGAAGGGGCAGGCGGAGAGGCTGAGCAGCAACAGGCGCCGGAGGCAGGACCAGATAGGGGGCCACACCGGGGCAGGTGAGACAAGGCTGATAGATGCCACCCTTGGGGTGGGCAGCACAGTTCTCAGAGAGTCTCTGGCCTTTCTCCTGCCTCCGGTGGCTGCCCACAAGCCCACAGTAGGCTCGGCCAGCTGCGGCCAAGAGGGTCAAGGCCAGGGTGGCAGGTGGGCCCGTCCACACAGTCCCCTCCCTAGGTCCCCCGCTGAGCCCTGCCTGCCCTCCTCACCTGGCTTAGTCCCACCCCCAGCCATGAGCAAACTGACCCTTTCCACCCTGGACAGCCCCTACCCTCGCGGTTTCTTTCCTCCGCCGACCCCCATCCGGGGACGCAGGGGCTCAGTCCCTGACCCGAGCACGGACACCTCCAGGCACCCCCGTCTCCTCCACACCTAGTCCAGGAAGATAGCCCTTCTGGTTATCGCTGCTAGGTGACCCTCCGCCCTGGGGCCTGGGGCCCAGGGGCACCCTGGAAGCGCGGGCGAGTCCTCTCTCTTGTCCCCTCAGGATCCTCACAGCCAACACAAGTTTCCTGAACAAACTCACCAATTTGAAATCCATTCCCACCGTGGGGGCTGCCCGCACACCGCGCCAGCTAGCAGCTCCTCGCCAGGAAGCAGCCCTGGGGTCCCCCTCCGGCGCCCCGCCCCAGTGACTCCTCGGAGCGCCCCGCCTCGGGGGCCGGCGAGGGGACCGGCGTCGCAGCACGAGCCCTGCTCCCGAGGTCTTGGGCACAGCCGCCCCTGGCCCCGCACCCGGTGGCGCCCGCGGGTTCCAAGGTGACCGGGCAGGACAGGCGCGCTTACCCTCCAAGGCCGCCTTCCAGCTGGTGCTGCCCTCGTAGCCCGAGCCCGATCGCCGCAGCAGCCCCTCGGGGCCGCGGGCTTCGGCCTCGGCGGGCGAGCGCGGCCTGGGCGCCGAGGGCGCGGGGCGCGCGGCGGGGGGCGGCGGGCGCGCGCGCGCAGGGGCCTCGCGGCGGGGTTCCCGGGGCGCGGGGGGCTCCCGGGCGGGCTCCGGGGCGGGCTCCATGCCGGGGCTCCGCGCCCCCCGGCCGGCTCCGTGCGCGGCGCTGCACCCGGCCCAGCCCGTAGCCCGCCCGGAGCCGCCGCAGGCTGCGCGCAGAGGGAGGCGGAGCGGGGGACGCGGGGCGGCGACGCAGGCGGCGCGGAGCGGGACAAACGGTCCCCAGCCCGCCGCGCCCGCCCGCCGGTGCTGCAGAGCCGGAGCGGATGGCAGCTGTCCCCTCCCGGAGCCGGCTGTCCCTGGCCCCACCTCCCGGGCCTCAGCGGCTCGCCTGCCAGGTGGGGATGGGGTTCGCGCGCCGCGAGGAGCACCGGGGAAGTGGGAGGCTTGAGTGAGAGAAGGGCTTGCTCCACAGCTGCCTCGGAGGTCGGCAGGGCCAGGCGCTGGCCTTGGGCCAGGTTCTTGATAAATGAGAGAGATGTCTACGGGACAGCGAGGACACAGACAGCGAGGTCTGTAAGCAGACAACCAGAGCAAAGGTGCAGGCTCGACCTGCATTTATTGAGCATCTACTAACACGAGTAACGTGCTTGCGTTCGCTGACAGCATCCCGAGTGCAGGCTGAGACTACACTAACAGGCCGGGGCCACCTCGCGGCAGCTTGGGAAAACTGTGCAGGTGCGGTGGCCGTGTGTCACGCCTCTGCCTTTCCTCTGCTGATCCTCCGCTACCTCGGGCTCACGGTCCTCCCTCCCTGGCTCAATCCCACCCTCTCTCGGGTCTCGGAGCTCCTCAGCCCTCCTGGTTTCTCCTCAATCCCACCAGCCTCCACCCTCAGAGAAAGAGCACTGTCTTCAGAGCAGACAGCACTGGAGAAGTCCCCCTGCCTTTGCCCAAAACTGGCCTTTGTCGGAAGCCAATAAAGTCACCTAAGATCTACAACCAGGTCCTGTCCTTTCCAGGTACCCATGAGATGCCAGTGAGCCCATAGCTGTTGGCAGAGAAAGGGCCAGGAACAGATCATCACCCATAACAGAAGAAAGTAAGTAATTCATTCTACTGTCCATGGATTTAAAAAAAGTGAAAAAAATTTGTGAGACCAAGCCAGATGTGGCATCGCACACCTGAGATCCAAGCACTCTGGAGGCTGAGGCAAGAGAACTGCCATCAGCTCAAGGCAAGCCCAGGCTACATAGTGAGACCCTGTCTCAACACAAACCCAGGCTAGACATTTAGCTCAGTGGTTCCAGCACCTGCCTAGCAAGCACAAGCTTCCTGGTTCGATTCCCAGTAACCATATACAACAATACCGGGTGTGGTGACTCACACCCACCAGCAATCAGTACCACACACCACAATGCTGGGCTCACACCTGTCATCCCAGCACTTGGGAGGCAGAGACAGGAGGATTGCTGAGTTCCAGGCTTGCCTGGGCTACATGGCTCAGAGCCAGCCTGAACTACAAAATGAGACCCTGTCTCAAAAAAAAAAAGGCTGCAAGACGAGACAGAAGACAAAGAGTATTGGTGGTAGATGTTTTATGGCACAGCTGTATTTTCACACCTTCTCCTTCACAGGGAGTAGTCTTGGCTGTTAAGGATCTAACTTCCAGGGGTTGAGCGACCAGGGATTCATTGGTCAAAATATAGAGAGTTTCAGGGCAACAGAAATGTTTTAAAATCTAATACACAACATATAATAATAGTGCATTGCATATTTCAAGTTGAGAGAATAAACTGTAAATGTTCTTGTGATGAGTATGTTAATTAGGTCGGTTTAATCATTCTACAGGATGTACATATATATTATGGCATTACTTTGTACCCTATAAATACAAATAATTATAGGTTAGCATAATTTACAATAATTATGGTAACATAAAAGCAAAATAAGCATTTTTAAATAATCTGATTCTCATCCCAAATATTGTCACATGACTCGCCACACGCTCCAAGTGAAGAGGTCTTCGGGCAGACACTGTCCTTGTGGAACAAGAGTGTTCCTGTGGAACAGGACAGTGCCCTGTCCGCCACTCTGCTTCTCTTTGGCTGGCACAGGTGCCCTTCGCGGCTAAGGACCACGAATCAGCCCTGACCGCTCTGCCACAGATGCCCGGGAGGCGATTCCTCCCGACACGCATTCCTCCCCTCCCCCTCCCCCCGGGGCAGGGGACGACTGCAGGTCCTCTGTGCGCTCGGGCGCAGGCGCAGCCCTCAGCAGTGCTCCCGGAACCCAGGAGGACGGCGCAGGGCGGGTCCAGAGGGTTTCACCTTGCAGAGCTGCGAGGGGCCGGCTGTGACAGGAAGGCTCAGGAGAGGAGGCTGGGCCCGGGGAGCTCCTGGGCGTGTGGACATCGGAAGGACGCCTCCAGGCGGCGGGAGCTTTGCACGGCCAGAGCTTCCCCAGCGCCGTCTCAAAGATCGCATCGTCTACGGGACGAGGGGACTCGGGGGAGGGGCTCCTGCCTGCTTCTCAGGGGTGCCTCTGCATGGAGCTCTCCCCCGGTGGCCAAGCCCAGGCCCGGGAGCCGGATGCCGTTCCTCAGACAGCTCAGGCCCCGGAGGCTTCCCAGCTTCCCGGCTCTCGCTCCCACTCAGCGCTGGGGGGCGTAGCACGGGTGGAGGCTGGGGCAGAGGGGCCGGGCAGAGCGGAGGGTCTGCCCCGGACATGTCCATCTGGTGGAGCAGGCCCCGGGGCTCTCCGCCCGAGGGCCCCCGCGACGGGCTTCCCTCTCGGGACCGGCACTGTGCGACGTCCCCTGGGCAGCTTGTGTCTGACCCGAGCCGCCCGGCTCACGGGTTTGCCGCTTAACGTCTCCAGGCCTTCGCTGGCCTTCGCTCCTGCTCCGCCTGGTGTTACACGAAGCAGATAAACTCGTGCATAAGGGACGATCGAAATATATAGCGAATGTTTACATTTAAAATTTTTGTTGTAGTAAATGACCCCTTAAAAGTATTCCCGTCACTCCAGATACGCGCCCCATTACTCTTTCCGCCTCCTAAGGCAGTGCCGGAAGTGGTCTCTCCTGCGTGTCTCTACACAGCGTGATGAAAAGTACGACGACGGCTCCCACCGTGTCGCCGTGGGATGCCAGGCTCACCAGACATTCTGCTGTGTCCTCCTCACCCACCCTGCGGCCCGAATGCGGCAGCAGACACCTGCTGGCTCTTCCCCAAAGTCAAAATGATAAAGAAAGGGAAACGTTTTGAATTAATCGGGACTTGAAGGCAGCTGCGACGGCACAACTGAAGACACTCGCGAAAGAAGACGTCCAGAAATGCTCCCGAAAGGGCTAAGAACAATGGGCTGCGTGTGTTTGAAGCAAGGGGTGTTGAGGGAAATCAGGTGACTCTTTTTTAGTCCAATAAAATTTTAAAATGTAAATATTCACCAGGTTTTTCTATCATGCTTTGTACGCCAAACACAAGAGACAACACTTATAACTTGGTTATGAGCATTATTACCCTCCGTTTCAACTTTGTCTCCGCCCATGTTTTCTGCCTCCCAGGCTTTGCTCACAGTACCTCCGGCTCACTGCAGGATCAGCACTCCTGCCTCGCTGGGTCGAGGGCTACAGGCAGGATGGGCCTCTCTTCACGCAGCTGTTCTTCCTCCTGTGATTTCCGTAAACTGTGGTATGGTAAACACCTGGCGTGCAGCTTATCGTGCTGGCCACGTCTCGGCACAGTGCTCCGTGCTGCTCAGCACCCTGCCTCACTGCACGGGGATCCCCACCATCCCTCTCCTGGGCTGTTTGCATCCCCCTGAGACTGCACCCATTAAACAGCTCTGCCTCCCCAGGATCTGCCCCAGCACCCACCACCCAATTTTCCGTCTCTCTGGACTTGACTACTCTCAGTACCTCCTGTATACAGTGGAATTGTGTAGTGCTTGTCCTTTTGTGGTGGCTTGTTTCCCTTAGGATAACGTCCTTAAGGTCAATGCACCATTTGTGTCGTAAGATGGAAATGCCAAGAAGCACTCACCCACTCTGTCCCTGGGCCCTCTGACTTCCTGGTGTGCAGCACAGCTTGTCTAAGAGGCAACAATTTAACAGTTGCTTCCTGACTGCATAACATAGTTGTCCCGCTTGCTGGCTTGAATGGCCTTGGCTCAGCCATTCTATCTTAGGGTCACTTGTAATGGCACATTCGTTATGCCAGCTTCCTTGGCAAACGGCTTCTCAGTTTGGGCATCAGGAAGCCCATGTTGGCTCAGACAGGCGTGACATAAGCTCGTGGGGGTCAGCATTCAGGAGAGGGCAGCTCCGGGTCATACTCAGCTACACTCTACATAGGGTTACTTAACTGTCCCCAGCACTGGCTTCACTCTCATGTCTCACATGGGAGAAGGGACCACCAGGACTCCACGCCTGTATCCTCCCTGCCCAGGTTCGCTATGCCCTGCCCAGTACCAAAGTGTACCCCACTGATCAGGTCACCGGTAAGATCCCATCACCTGTCCCAATTCCCAAGACTGAAGTGGGAAATGAGGGGTTCCCAGAGAAGATTCAGGGTGCCGGGTAGGAGTGTGGCTCAGTGCTGGAGCACTTTCGGAGCATGCGTGGGGCCCTGGGTTCCACCCTTAGTTCCAGAAAAAGAAAAAAAATCAGGCTGCTAAACTGGGCGTGGTGGCGCATGCCTATCATCTTGGTACACTGGGAAGCTGAGGCAGGAGGATTGCCAAGCGTTTGAGGCTAACCAGGCGTACACAGTGAGTTCAGCCAGCCTGTGCTACAGAGTGAGACCTTGTCTCAAAAAAAATTAAAAACCAAAAAGATAAAAATAAAAGGATAGGGCAAGTTGCTCAGTGCAAAGACTTTGGGTTCAATCCCAGTGCCAGAAAAAGAAAGAAGAAAAAAATCACACTATTATTACAAGGAGGGGAAAGACTGAGGGGTGAGAAAAAAAACACCAAACATTTGCCATATGAAGACACTGTTCAGGGTACAGTGGGTCTATCATGATATAACCTCACTGTAAGTGGGAAATATTGACAAACTGAAAACACATTTAAAGCCATCTTAGCCTAACCCCCTTAACCATGCTCAGCACATTCATATTAGCCTATGGGTGAGCAAAATCATATTGTGTAATGAAGTCTTACTACCTGATGTAATTTAGTGAATATTTAACCAAAATGAAAACCAGAATAGCTCCACTTGCACACCACTGCAAAGTCAAAAAACTCCTCAGTTGAACCATCATAAGTAGAGGACTATCTACAGTGGGGTGGCATGAAGCTGCTTTTGAGAATAAAGCATAAATAGAGAAGGAAATAGAGATAGACTGGAGACAACTTCCAAGATGTTAGAGAAATACATTACAGAACTATAGGGGTAGTATGTGCTCATTTGTTTCTAAGAAGTATGTGTGTATGTGTGTGTATGCACACCCGTGTGGACTTGGAGTCCAAGGATTGGTGGGGGATTTTAGCTCTAGTGGTACTGAGCCTACATTGGAGTCCAAGGAACCTTAGAGAAGCATCCCACTTACACCCCAAAACTACTGCAGAAGTGAGGTGGGTGATCAGGGTGAGGCCAAACCAACTGGGGAAGCAAGCGGCTGCGACATGCTGATTACAAGATCCCTGACACATGCGCAGAGCCGCTCCCGAAGCCCCGCCCACCAATTTCTCCGCAGATCTCCGGCTGGTCCGGCTGGTTCTCAGGAAGAGGCCGAGACCTGACCTCAACCTCGGGGGGGGGGGGGGGGGGTCGCAGCCACCTTTCAGGACCCGGATGTGGACGTTCTCACAGCTTTCCCGGAGACTTGGGCGGCATAAAGGAACGCGGGCGCCATGAAGGCTTTGCCAGCGTCTTTCCACAGTGGCTCATGCTGTGTTTCCCGGACGCAGCGTGGACTTTATCTTTGCTCTCACCCTCGTTCTCTCTTGACTCGGTCCAGCCCGCTCTGCAGGGCCAGTTTCTCTCCTACTTCACTTTTCCTCTCGGAGTGAACTTCGTCGCTGCTTTTTGCTCTTCTGCTTCAGTCCTTTGCTCAAGGCGAGAAGCTGGAATCCGACTCCAGGAGGAGCCGCAAGCTACCCAGAACCCACTAACGATCAGTGGGTAAGCCCTTTTATTTTTTTTATTTCTTTTTGTACTGGGGATCGGGATCAGATTCAGAACCTTACGCTTGCAAGGCAGGTGCAGCGCCACTGAGCTGCACCCCGGCCTGGTGAGCCACTTTTTGGAAACAAGCTACCCGATGACAGAAGAGCTTGACTGATGTTGCTTTGACCATGGATACGTACCTTGTCTGTCACATATGGGAGCCAATCACTGCTTTTTTTTGGCTGTTGTGTTTGACACTACGTCAAATCTGGGGATAGCATCCGCCTCAGTGGCAGGGCTACACGTCCCCTCAAAGCCTCATAGGCAGGGCTTTCAGAAAACAATTGGGTTATGGAAGCGAATCGCTGATTTGATGTAGGAGGTGGGGTCTGGTCCTAGAGGTCACTGGAGGTGTGGCCTGAAAGGGTGTGTCTCCCTCCCCTGCTCCTCCCTGACTCTGCTTCCTGTGCGCCATCACTTGAGCAGCTCTCCTCCACCAGGCCCCGCCGCCTTGCTGTTTGCTCTTTGAAGCCAACTGACCATGAAGTGAAACAGGCAAAATAACCCTTAGAGTTGTGATTGTCCTTTATTTTGTCCCATTGACAAAAAAAGTGACTAGGACGGTTTTTGTTCTTCCTTCGACAAATTTGTTAAAAAAAATCAACCACCCACCAGGTCCTGTGCGTGGCCCTAAGATTCAGAGATGAGTACACAGCTTCAGTGAGAAGTTACAAATGGCCTCTCCTTTAGAACTCTGTTCAAGTTCCACCATGCTTCTGTCATCACCAGGGTATCTGCCCTGGGGACCCACTGTGCAAATGAGAAGGGAGCTATGTTTAGCATTTCCTGACAGAACCAAATGCTACAGTCAGGAAAGCTTGTCCTCACCAAAAAATTGACTTTTGGATGAAAGTGATGGCCTGGGTAATAATCCTGCCAAAACCCGCTCCCTCCTGCATTAGCATCTCCCACGAGGGTAACAGGATGCTGCAGGCGACTATGAGCCCAGCTCACACCAGCCAAAGAAAAAAACCCATATCTGACGTTATCTACTGCTTCTCAAAGAATAGAAATAAATATAGATTTTCTTACTATAAAACTAGTACATAAATAAGCTGATCTCTGTGAGCAGTATACACTTTTTAGGTAAATCCTGTTTTGGGCTTTTTTTTTTTTTTTTTTTTGCTTTTTGAGACAGGGTCTCGCTTTGTAGTTCAGGCTGGCCCTGAGCTCACTATGTAGCCCAGGCAAGCCTCGAACTCAGCAATCCTCCTGTCTCTGCTTCCCGAGTGCTGGGATGACGGGCGTGAGCCACCACGCCCGGCATTGTGGTATGCGGCGTTGATTGTTGGCGGGCGTGTCTCCACGCCCAGCATTATATGTGGTTACTGGGGATCGAACTCAGGACCTTGCGCTTGCGAGGCAGGCGCCGGAACCACTGAGCTAACCCTCCGGCCCTGGCTTTTTTTTTTTTTTTTTGGTACTGGGGATCGAACCTGGCCCTTTCGTGTGCAAGGTTGGCGCGATGCCACTTGAGCTAAAACCCCAGCCCAACATACATTTTTTTAATGACTTTTCTTTAGAATTTAGTGTTTTACTATATGTTTCAAAGCACTTTTTTACCTTTTAATCTTATTAGTACATCTGTGCAGGACATGAAGTTTACACTTGTCTTAGAAAGTAGGTGCGTGTACCTCATACAGTTTCCTTCTTTGTTTTAATCCTCTTCCTTCCCTATGCTGTGATCTTGGGAGGCAGAGGCAGGATGAGTGCAATGAGTTCAAGACCAGCCTGAATTGTGTAGTAAGCACCTGTCTCAAAAAAAAAAAAAAAGGAAGAAGAAGCAACCAGGGATTTAGCTCAGTGGTTCCATCGGGCGCAAGCGGAAGGTCCTTAGTTCAATCCCTGGTACCACATACCACAATGCCAAGCATGGTGTCTCACGCCTGTAATCACAGCGTTCAGGAGACAGAGGTAGGCGGATTGCTGAGTTCGAGGCTTGCCTCAGTGGTTCCAGCACCTGCCTCACAAGCGCAAGGACCTGAGTTTGATCCCCAGTAACCACATATAATGCTGGGCGTGTGGCTCACGCCTGTCATCCCAGCACTCGGGAGGCAGAGACAGGAGGATTGCTGAGTTCGCGGCGGCTTGCCTGGGTACCATAGTGAGCTCAGGGCCAGCCTGAACTACAACGTGAGACCCTGTCTCAAAAAGCAAAAAACAAAACAAAACAAAAAAAAACTAGGCCTTGCTTGGTCCAGCGGGTTGCCTGGCTGACCCTGGGCTGACCCCAAGCACAGGGTGAAACTGAGGCAATGGTGGGAGAGAGTGGAGCACTGGCGGGTCCACCGCGCCTGACTCCCGATTTCATTATTATTCCATCTCACAGACTGTAAGCACGCAGAGCTCCTGCGGGTTCGGATCTTGTCTCCTGGGACCAGGAGTACCCTGAAGAGAGCTCCCCCAAGCCTGCCTTCAGCTCTCCGGCACCAGGATAGGTGCCCTGTTTGCCTCTTGAGGTCGCCCTCTAGTGGCCCAGAGTGTGCATGACTGCACTCCGCCGCCTCCGGTCTCGCCCCCTCTTCCGGTGGTGTGCACCAGGTGCCAGGCCCTGCATAGACCCAGAACAGCGGGAGACTCTCGGCCCCGGGCACTACCTCTCCGCAGCTTTCTCAGCTACATGGCAAGGAGCATGCGTCCCCTGCCTACCAAGCACTCAGGAGGGGCCCTGGCCGGGGTCCTTAGATGTGCCCTGCCCACCTCCACAGGGACCTTCCTATAGCCCCACCAGCTCGGCTTCGTTCCAAGAGACCCCTCTGCCTATAATAAATACTGCACCCCAAGGCGAAGGACCCCTTTCCTGCTGTGCTCTGTGTTCCAGCCAGAACTACAAAGGAGACCCTGTCTCTCAAAAAAAAAAAAAAAAACCCAACTAACTAAATAAGTGGCAGGTTATGACAGCAGTCCTGATTATGGGTCACACATGGGAGTCACAGCAGAAAACACAAAGAAATAAATATTAAAAATAAGCAGTTGGGGGGCCGGAGGGTTAGCTCAGTGGTTCCAGCGCCTGCCTCGCAAGCGCAAGGTCCCGAGTTCGATCCCCAGTAACCACATATAATGCTGGGCGTGGAGACTCATGCCCACCAGCAATCAACACCGCATACCACAATGCCGGACGTGGTGGCTCACGCCTGTCATCCCAGCACTCAGGAGGCAGAGACAGGAGGATTGCGGAGTTCGCGGCAGCTTGCCTGGGCACCATAGTGAGCTCAGGGCCAGCCTGAACTACAAAGCGAGACCCTGTCTCAAAAAGCAAAAAAAAAAAAAAAAGCAGTTGGGCCAGAGATTTAGCTCAAGTGGTTCTGGCGCCTGGTTAGCAAGTGCAAGGTCCTGAGTTCGATCCCTGGTAACCACATACAACAATTCCGGCATGGTGACTCACACTCACCAGCAATCAGTACCACATACCACAATGCTGGGCAAGGTGGTTCATGCCTGTAATCCCAGCACTCGGGAGGCAGAGGCAGGAGGATTGCTATGAGTTTGAGCCTTGCCTGGGCCACACAGTGAGCTCAGGGCCAGCCTGAACTTGTTTATTGTAAAAATTGTATTTTGTTTATTATTTTAAAAACCATAAAAATAAATGTACAAGGCTGGTCTCTGAGTTATATCTACATTTCCCACTGTGTGGTAATTATATCCCCCACAGGGACACAGCGCAAGTGTGTGCCAGCAGGAAGCCAGTACTTAAGGACCGGGAGAGGCTGGGGAATGTTCATACATGTAGATACAGTAATAATGTATGAGGTATGATTGAAAAGTGATGAATATTTACATTTTCTAGAAGTTTACTAAAAGTGGGCTGAGGATTTAGCTTAGTGGTTCCAGCATCTGCCTTACTGCCTGTAATTTCCCCCTGGGTTCTAAGTTTGATCCCGGTAACCACATATCACAGAGCTGGTCATGGTGGCTCACATCTGCACCTGGCATTGTGGCCTGTGGTACTGATTCCTGGTGGGCGTGAGTCACCACACCCGGCATTGTTGTATGTGATTACCAGGATCAAACTCAGGACCTTGAGTTTGCTAGGCAGGCAGCAGAACCACTGAGCTAAATTTCTGGCCCAAAGTTTTGTTTTTTAAGATAGGATCTCACTTTGTACTTCAAACTGGCCTCGAACTCATAGTGATTTTCCTGCCTCAGCCTCCTGAGTTCTTGGATTACAAGGTTGTTCCACCATGGCTAGCAATAGGATTTGAAAAGGAATTTATGAACTATATTCCAAGCTCCCAGGAGACCCAGCAAACACTAGAAAACATCTGCTAGAGTTTGGGGCCTGTTGTGCCATCTGCAGGGAGGATTTTGACAAAGTAGAAGTGTAGTGGTTTTGGGTTCACATGGGTGATGAAATGGAAATGGTGGGTGCATACAGTTTCCCCCTAACTACTTTTCTTTTGCAGAGAAGAGGACTGAACTCAGCAGCCTGTACTTGCTAGGCCAGTGCTCTACCACTAAGTGGCGCTGCTGAGCTGTACCCCCAGGGCCGGAGGCGGTTCTAATTACAAGCAGGCGCCGCCTCACAGGCTCTGCCGCAGACACTGTAGCTGCTGGCGTCGTGGCCACCTCCTGAGCTCTGTGCCCGTGTCTGCCAGGGACTCCCCACAATTCACATTCAGTGCAGAATTTAGGGTGCTCCCAGGCACCTCAGAGTCAGGAGCTGAACCCCTAAAGGCTGTGGCCATGGAGCCAGGCGTGGGGGTCCCCACAAGCTGGAGGACTCACACCTGAGAGTGCCACATACTGTTTTTCTACCACGAGGATGACGACGACGCTGGCTTTGGTGCCCTGAAGGTGGAACCTAGGACCTCTTGCGAGCTGGGCAAGCGCTGGTCCACGGAGCCTCACGTGCAGCCCAGGAAGTCCTTGGCTTTGTATATTATTTGATAATCATCCCCCCAGGAGATGATATTTAAGAAAGCACCACCAAGAAGTCCTTCTGTCACCACTGTCACCGCGGTGATGGTGCCTGGGCGGCCAGTTCTCACCAGCCTCAAAATTGCAATGGCAAAAGAGAGGCTCTGCCTCTGTAGTTCACATACTTCCTATATTTAGAATCATTCTAATTTTATCAGCTCTATAAATAACTTACATTGCACAGCCTGTGTCAGCTCTCCTGTTGCTGGGGAAAGATACCTGATACCCACAGTCCGGAGAAGGAAGGCTCATGGTTTCAAGCAAGTTCAGTCCATGGGTTGAATGGGAACCAAACAGGATGGCAGAAGGGCATGTGGGCACAGAGCTGCTCATCGCATGGCAAGCAGAAGGGGAAAGTGTTAGGAGGAGGCCTGGGTGACATGGTAACTCACACCTGTCATCCCAGCACTCGGGAGGCAGAGGCAGGAGGATTGCTGAGTTCCAGGCTTGCCTGGGCTACACAGTGAGCTCAGGACCAGCCTGAACTACAAAGCGAGACCCTGTCTCAAAAAAAAAATTAAATAAAAATAAAATAAAATTAAAATCGACCCGCGTTGTAAGCCTGGTTTTTGTTCAGTTGAACAGGTGTGTGGTGCCTTTTCCTGTCAAAAACAAATATTTGGAGCAGATTTTTATGGTACCTAGTTTCAGGTCTTAACTCTTCAGTGTTTTTTTTTTTTTTTTTTTTTTTGAGACAGGGTCTCATTTTGTATTTCAGGCTGGCCCTGCGCTCACTATGTAGCCCAGGCAAGCCTCGAACTCAGCAATCCGCCTGCCTCTGCCTCCTAAGTGCTGGGATTACAGGCGTGAGCCACCACACCTGGCACTGTGGTATGTGGTATTGATTGCTGGTGGGCGTGAGTCTCCACGCCCAGCATTCTATGTGGATACCGGGATGGAACTCAGGACCTTGCACTTGTGAGGCAGGCACCAGAACCACTGAGCTAAATCTCCGGCCCTTCAGTGTTTTTCTTGGTGAATGATGTGCCGTATTGTGAAGATACACACCTAAAGGACCACATATTTATGAAATATTTATATTGGCATGAACCTCTCCCATGGGCAAAAGATGTATCAAAATAAATGGAAGTCAGTACATGCATTTCAGTTAAATAGTTTTACATGAGAAAGAGAGAGAGAAAGAAAGAGAGAAAGGGAAAGAGGCCTAGAGACAGAAGCTGTAGGAACACATACATGGCAGTCCCCAAGGCCACACACCAGGATGACTGACCCAAACACACTGCGAAGTGTCCTTAGCTAATCTGCTAGGCCTCTCTTAATCCTGTCAGTTTGGCAATCCCAATGAAAGTCCTTGTGGTTTTTGTTTTTGTTTTTTTCCTGTACTAAGGATTGAACTCACAACTCTGCACTTGCAAGGCAGGCAGCAGCGCCACTAAGCTAAATCCCCAGACCTAGTCCTTGTTATTTTTTAAACCTTGTTATTTTTTTTTCTTTTGGAATCCTATTTATTGCTTCCCCTTATTATGTTCCCACACCAAAAACCTTGTTATTTTTAAAAATTATTTCTCTTGGTACATTGCAGATACACGTAATTACCACAGTCTTCATAGGGAATTGCTACCGGTACATGACACACTGATTCTTCCTTTTTTTCCATCACACCCTTCAACCCTGCTTCCCCACCTTATTTGCAAAAGCTTTGTTTCCATATTTTCCTTCTCTAATTTTTTTCTTTTCTCTTCCTTCCTTTTCCCCTCCCCCTTCCTTGTTCCCCTTCTCGTATGAACATTTTCTTCCCATTTCCGAGTATCTATTATTGGTCCTTTACACTTTCAGTTTCTCACACCAGTATTTACACATGTGTGTCTAATTTGTTTCACTTGAGAGTATAAGCTCAAGACCATTTACCTGGAAATGTCTCATGTTTGTCCTTCTTTACAGCAGAATAGTACTCCATTGTATAATAAAATGACATTGTCTTTATCCATTCATTGGTTGATAGGCACTTGGGCCATTTCCAAGATTAAACTATTATAAACTTTGCCGCTTATAATTATGGGTGCGCTGCATATATTGCTATGGTGTGATTTTTTTTTTTTTTGAGACAGGGTCTCACTTTGTAGTTCAGGCTGGCCCTGAGCTCACTATGTAGCCCAGACAAGCTGCCATGAACTCAGCAATCCTCCTGTCTCTGCCTCCTGAGTGCTGGGATGACAGGCGTGAGCCACCACGCCCGGCACTGTGGTATGTGGTATTGATTGCTGGTGGGCGTGAGTCACCACGGCCAGCATTCTATGTGGTTACTGGGATCGAACTCAGGACCTTGCACTTGCAAGGCAGGTGCCGGAACCACTGAGCTAAATCTCCGGCCCTATGGTGTGATGCTTTTATATCTTCCAGGATGATATCAAGAAAGGGAACAATGGAACCTCATAGCCCAGGCAAGCCTTGAACTCAGCAATCCTCCTGCCTCTGCCTCCTGAGTGCTGGGATTACAGGCGTGAGCTACCATGC
>PVIC010038712.1:0-17474 GCA_004025085.1 Thryonomys swinderianus
CGGCGGCTTGCCTGGGCACCATAGTGAGCTCAGGGCCAGCCTGAACTACAAAGCGAGACCCTGTCTCAAAAGCAAAAAAAATACACAGATCCAGAAGAAGCCCAGAATAGCCAAAGCAATCTTGAGCAAAACAAGCAAAGCAGGAGGCATCACAATCCCCAATTTCAAGTTATACTGTAAAGCTATAATAACATTTTACTGGCAGCATTTTACTGGCACCAAAATAGATATAAGGGCCAATGGGATAGAATAGAAGATGTGCTTTATTTACACTTTGGGTTTCTCATATAAGAAAAAATCCAATATTTAAATTTGTATGTCTGATTTATTTTATTTAAAATGGTTTCAAGGTGCACCAAAGGAATGTAAACATAATGTACCACAAACTTGTACCAATATAAAAAGACTAGAACCTGTAGAAACACCCCATGCACTTTCAGCTATCTATTTTATGATAAAGGGGCCAAAAATAGTGGCTAGAGAAAAGATACCCTTTTGAACAAATGATGTTGGGCAAACTGGTTATCCACATGCAAAAGAATGAAATTTCACTCTTATCTTTTACTGTGTATTAAAAGAAAATAGAGATGGATCAAAGTCCTACACCTAAAAAGAGAAACTTTGAAAATGCAAGAAGATAATGTAGATGAAACACTTGGTGTCATAACTACAGGCATATTTCTTGAATAGAACTCCAATATCATAAAAAATAATATCAAGAATCACCAAATAGAACTACACGGAATCAAAAAGCTTCTAAAAACAAAGCAAGCATTCAAAAATGAAGAAACACTCTACAGAATGGGAAAAAATTTTGGACTAATATCTAGAAGAAATAAACGTGATCTATAAGTGTATGGAAACATGTTCATTATCTTTAGTCATAGAGAAATGCAAATCAAAACAACTCGGAGATTCCATCTTACTCCAGTTAAATTTGCTACCATTAATAAAACAAAAATTAACAAATATGATGAGGAGGCAGGGAAAAAGAAGCACCTCTACTTTCTTAGTGCGAAAATGTAACCAGTACAGTTTCTATAGAAATCGGTAAGGAGACTCCTCAAAAAACTAAAAATTCAAATTCCGTTTGACCTAGCCATACTTCTTTTTGGTTCATTCCTGAAAGAGTTACAGGCATTGCACTGTAGTGGTACCTGCACAAACATATTTATATCAACATAGTTCATAGTAGCAAAGCTCTAGGAACAGCTTATCAACAAGTAAATTCATA
Source organism: Thryonomys swinderianus (assembly GCA_004025085.1). Lineage (NCBI taxonomy): Eukaryota > Metazoa > Chordata > Mammalia > Rodentia > Thryonomyidae > Thryonomys > Thryonomys swinderianus. The sequence continues at coordinate 1,235 of PVIC010038712.1, forward strand.
AACAAAATATTATATATATATACATATACATGATAGGATTTTATTCAGCCATTAGAGAGTAAAATAAAGGCCTACATTTTGGAGCAAGGGAAGGGGACAGGAGAGCACAGGGAGGGAGGTAAAAGAGGATCAAAGTTATATACATGAACCAAATCCCCAAAGCAAATATCGATACCATCGACTGCAAATGTATGCCAATATACAAACATAAAAGAAGAAGAGCTTCTCTGTCCTTACCACTCCTTCTCTGTGCTTATGTACACACATACACAGAGCTCATGTGGTACAAGGACACAGTCAGATGGCAGCTACCTACAAGCCAACAGGAGAAGCCTCAGACTGAAACCTACACGTGACACCTTGATCTTAGACTTCCTAATTTCCAGAACTGTGAAAAACACATTTCTTTCATGTAAGTCACCTTGTCTGTAGTATTTTCTTATGGGAAGCAAACCAACTAAAGACACCAAGGAAAAACATTGCTTTTAATTTATTGTTTTGGTGGAGGAATGAAGCCAGGAGTTTCTAATTGATCTTTTGGCCTGGAGTAGATTTTATTTTATGGAGCAAGAATCCCATAAAGGGATTCTAAAGCTATGACCACAAGACACTCTCTGGTTAGGGAAATCATTATGGGTAGGTTTCAGTTCTCACTGAGCATGCCCTGAAGTGGTACTCAAGTTGAATCTCCATTTATCACATGACCTACAAATGTTCTGTTCTGGTGGTTAGTAGTGGCATGCCAGTAACTGGAAATTAGTATTGCTCAGGGAGAGTTTTGAACGTCCTGATTAAGCTAGGTATAGTTTTTTTTTTTCCTAGTAAATGAAAACAGAATCCATTGGCAAATCCACAAGGTGATATATAAAAAGTATACATGTAAAGACTGCATGATTACTTAAGTAGTCTCAGCCTACCTTCATTCAAGAGACTCTAGTCTATAATATGACTCAAATTGGGATTTGGCTTGGGAAAAGTGATCTTTTGTGATACCTCAAGTATAGCTTTTGTCCATTCCTAGAGCTTTGGAGTTTTCCCCAGTTAAGTAATATCTTTATGGTATTCTTATCTATATTTGTTCTTGGGACCCAAGATCAATGAATTCAGTAGAAGCATCAATCAACCAGTTTTTAGTGATATTAATTCTTGGTACCTCTCCATACCTACTGACTTAAACTCTAGGAATGGGTACTGGACATTTACTATCTTCAATTTATTAATTTACTAATTTAATTTCATGGTTTACATACTAACCTTTATGCCTATAATGGTAGCCATAACTGCTTTGCCTCTATAGTTAAGTAGCACTTGGCCTACTCTTACCCAATTTCCTAGTATCCTCCTGCAATAATGATTATCTCACCCCAATTTCAGTATTTCTTATGAGAAATGTCCTTGCCTACAGTACTTTCTAAATGTCCTCATATCCATTTCATCAATGAGTATTCTCAAAACCTTCATAAGGAGTACATTTTTGAGACTTCTTAGGGTTATATTGTGAGTAGGTACCACAAATCCCTCCAATAGCAGGACCTTTAAGGTCATTTGGTACATAAGGGCTTTGCCTTCATCAGTGGATTAATGGGTTATGATGGGAGTGGCTTGGTTATAAAACTGAGCTCTTTCTGGTCTGCTTGGTCTCTCTTAACATGGGATCCCCTCTGCATCTTACCACATGGCAGGAAAGCCTTCACCAGGTACCACGCAGGTGCCAGAACATGCTCTTCAACTCCTACAATCCTGAGCTAAAATAATCTCTTTTCTTTTAAATTACCCAGCCTCTGGTACTGAGTTATAGCAACAGGAAACAGACTAAACCAGGGTGTAAGTCCCAACATTTGCATTTTGAAGACAGAAAACCTGATGCCTGCAACTTAAAGGAACAGAGATTTATTTTGGCTTATACTTTTAACACATGGTCACCTGGCTATAAGGCTGACACTGCATGATGGGAGGGTCAGGCAGAGGAAAGCTGTCATACCACAGCAACTAGTAGTCAGGAGAGAAGGGAGGAGCTGGAAGGGGTGTGTAGTATACTTGCCTGGTTCACCTCCAGACACACCTCCAACCAAGCTCCACCTCCTAACTGAAAGTCAGCTACCGACTCCACTGACGAGTAAAGTGTCCCTATGGTCCAATCATCTTGCCAACACTTGAGGCCTCAGGGCAATACCCTAGATCTGAGCTCTAACAGATGGACACATACCTTCAATATCATGATGCATATAGAGAAATTAAGCCTGATCTAAAATTATATTCTTCACTCCTGGAACAAGTGTTTCTACGTGAATTTCTGCAAATATTCACAATATTTACTGACTTAAACTGACAGAAGTTTACATTTATTTAGTTATCCTCTTTCTTTTGCTTTGACTTTGTAATTGGGTCCCTGGTCATGCTGGGTTCTGACCTTGGTTTGAAATCTAAACATAATGAGGAAATGAGAAGATGAAATTTGAGAATTGGCTGACCCTTCCCAGGTAATTACCTTAGACAAGGTCTTTTTTAAAATTTGCAAAAACGTTAGGGACAGACTCATCAGAGAGCAAAAAGAGGCTGTGTCAGCTGACAAAGGAGCACCATTGAGTTTTGGGGGTCAGAGGTGGGAGAGTGCACTCATCCTGAGTGTGTTCCCACACACCCTCACAACATTTTCAGATTATAGTCTTTCCCACAAGATGCCTGAATTCTCACATAAGAGATGTGGAGCACCTGTGCCTTCCATTGATGTTATAATTTAAAAACCCTCTAGAGTCAACTTTGAGGTGTTGTTGATATCATTCTTACTTTTTTGTTGTTGTTGTTGTTTTGTTTTTTTTGAGACAGGGTCTTGCTTTGTAGTTCAGGCTGGCCCTGAGCTCCTATGTAGCCCAGGCAAGCCTTGAACTCAGCAATCCTCCTGTCTCTGCCTCCTGAGTGCTGGGATTACAGGCGTGAGCCACCACGCCCGGTGATATCATTCTTACTTTTGATAACTGGTTGTAGTTTTTTTGTTTCTTTGTTTTTGTCTTTGGGTTATTGCCTCAAGTATGATCTGAAGACAAGGAACTGGGGCATGTTTGCTCTTTTGAAGCTGTCTAGACCACAGGAAGCAAGCATACCATTTCCAATGCCAAGTTTTGCATCATTCAGAGTTCTTGACTACAAGCAACATAGACCAACTCTAGTTAATTGAAAGAGAAAAAGAATTTGTTAAAAGCTTATTTGATGTCTTTCCAACTTATCATGAGAACGTGAAAATAAGACTCAAAAGTACTCAGTCTGTATCAACACCTCACGCCAGGCTCCAGAGGTAGCGTAGCAGTGCTGCTGAGCACATTCTGTTGGTGCTTGTGCCCTCAGTATTGCTTGTCCACTAGGATGCTGTGCTGTCATCAGACCTCTGCTGTCCAAGAAGCTGGAAATTTTTGTGAGTAGCCCAAAGAGGGCTTCTGTCATTTCTACGACTAGGTTCATCTTGGGTTGAGGTCCTATATCTAGTCCTTAGCTACAAGGGAGGTGGAAAAGTGGATGTCTAGCATTCTGAGTTTTACAGTACAAGACAGTTTCATCAAATAAGTAGGTTCCTCCAATTCATCCCAGAAAAGGGCCTCAGAAACTGGGCAAACAAATTAATACAAATGCCCATCATAAAGTACAACCTGGAATCAAAGTAAGGAAGTTTAGTTGGAGGATATCAATAGCAAGTGGTCTCTGTGAAAACCCTTTCTATGGCATCAGAGCCTTCCTTGTGTATCACAGTGTTGGAAGAACATTAACAAATGCCATTTCTTCAGACTCCCAAATTCTAGGCTTTCTGCTCTTTATCCAGTTTTTAGCAAACCATCCATTCAGCTAAGGTTGTGATTCTTACATGGGACTAATTCCTGCCTGCTGCTCAAGGGACATTTGACAGTGTCTAAACACATCGCTTGACTTGAATGCCTGGAGGTAGGTGCTTCTGGCACCTAGTAGGTCCACAGGTTCTGCTGAACATTATATAATGCAGAGGACTATATACACTTTAGTGCATATATAATATATAACCATCCAAGCCAAAATGAAAATGGTGCCAAGGCAGTCTTACTTATCAAGTATTGATTTTATTACTTTGTCTCCCCCAAGCACATGCCCATCAACTCTATTCCTTCTCTGCAATGATAATTCATTACATTCAGCCTTGGGGGACTCCTTTAGTCTCCATGAATAAAAATGTCAGTATAGATTAATTCAACAGAGTACAAAGTCATCATCTTAATAGTACAAGAGAATTATCTAGCCCAGCAGTTCTTAACCAGGTGAAGTTTTTTCCCCTTAAGTGAAAGTTAATATCTAGAGACATAGTTCTTTATGTTAACTTTCTTGGTTGTCTTATGGGGAAGCGCAGACTATATTGGCTATATCAGAAGCCAAGGATGCTGCCAAATATTCCACAGCATAAGACAGCACCACAATAAAGCATCCTCAATTTAAATTGTCAGAAATGTCCAGGTGGAGAGGCTCCAGTAAACTTATGACATAAGAGCTAAGAGAGTAGACTATGCATTAGAAGAGAACGGTCACCATAGAACCAGGGGCTCAAGAGACAAGGTAGGGCAGCCTCAGGTATGGGGAAAATATCCTCACATGACCCTGTGGCATGGGTATGACTGGACTGTGGCAGCAGTGTGGAACGGTGAGACCCCGAAGGGATGAGGAGGACAAAATTCAATCTTCATGCACAGCTTTATTTTCCTTCAGTGTGAAGAGTAGTAGATAGCACGGAAGTGAGGAGAGGATGGAGGTGAATGAGAAATCTCACTCTTTCCCTGGCCACTGAGCCTGCAAGATGAGAACTGAGCTAAAGTAACCTATGTATTGTGGGTTTTAAGCCAAGTTCAAACCAGATCACCATGATTAGATGAACACTTGCTATTGGAAGTCTTTATTCTGTGAGGGATCCAGAGACAAATTAGAGATATCTCTACTCCAGGAAGTTAGGGATCAAATGAGAGGGATACATATGCCTTTCCAATGCAGTGGAAAGCATCACACTGGAGGCACAAGGTCCATGGGAGCAATTAGGAGGCAGGAAAAATAAAGAGAAAACATGTTTCTGCTAGAAAGGGAGTTAGGTAAGGGCCATGAACAGAACTTTTGGTGTGAATAATGGAGGAGAACGTATCACTGAGATAAGCACCCCAGAATTGATTACAGCAAGGAAAGCTGATCTCCAAGCTCTTGAGAACACATCTATTTATGAAGTATTTGAACAATGACTAAAGTCAACTGGCTTGGTGGATTGAAATATGCTGATGTAGTACTAAATGGAGTTTGCTAAGTGTGAGTCATAATGAAAAACTACTGTGACAGAACATATTGAAACTCTCATCCTCTCATCCTCAAAGGTGTTATTGGCAATGATGGTTCCAAAATTAAAACTTCTGCAGTTCTTTTATTTCTAACTTCACTAAATTAAATGTGAAAATCATCTTGGCCAAACATACATAGAAATTTGGGAGAGAATTCTGTAGGAAGAGAATATCTACTATTCCTACTGGTCATAGATGCTAAGCATGGAGATGTTCTTTATGATTGAAGGGGAAAGGAGAGGGTGGAGGATGGGCAGGGCCTGGCTCCAGAGGCTCAGATGTAGCCTAAAACCCAGTTCTCCACAGTGAACATAGGTTTTTTTTTGGGGGGGGGGTCTTGGTGGTCTCTCAACGGTATCTTTGTTAATGAAGAAGTGCATTCCAACAACACCCTATGACTAGGCCTTGTTATCAGAGGTAGAGATAAAGATGGAGACCTCAAAATGCTCCCAGTGAATTTTGTAGGCTCGGCCAACAATCTTCTAATATCCAAATTAGGGGGTGCTTTTTAAATCATTCCACTATATCTTTTCTTACTTCTTGCAGGGCTAAACTCTTTCCTTGGCTGTTATGACACATACTGTATTCCACAGTTCTCTTTCTTCTGCATTTTGTATCCCTTATTCACTTACTCATCAATATTAATGAAATCCTTACTTTATGCCTCCTTTTATTAGTCACTTGTGTTACAAAATTAATACTAAATAGTAATGGTAGAGGAGCTCACTACTAGTAGAGAGAAACATAAACACCCATTTTTTCTTTTTTTGACACAAGTCTTGTTTTGCAGTTCAGGCTGTCCTGAACTCACTAAAGACAAGCCTTGAACTCACAGTCATCCTGCTGCCTCTGCCTCTCAAGTCCTGGAATTACAGGCATGAGCCACCACACCCAGCTCAAAGACCAATTTTAATATCATAACTATTAGAGGATAGGTTTGTATAATTGTGGCATAGGCACAATGGCCTAATGTACTGATAGGAAATGGGGACAGCTTCTAGCTTGAACTTATCACTGCGGATGGTACTAACTTTTCTAGGCAAATAAAAAAGAAAGACATTCCTGATCAGGAGGAGTGTCATGTACTGTATTAGAACAATCACTTAACTGGGCACCATCACGAGAGTCCACAGAAAATATGTTGGATGATATTATTTAAATCGGTCTCAGACCAAACAGATATTATTGTTGCTCATAAATTTTGAGATATAAAGACAATCTCATATAAATTCAAAGTTCTCCTTGACCATCACTGATAAATGCAGCTCCCAATATGGCAATAAAGTCAGTGTTAACTAGGATCTGGGTGCTGTGAGATATGAAACCATGCTAAAGCCTAGATATCCTGCCAAAACTACCATGTATATTCATGCAATACTGATTAAAATCCCAGCAGCGTACTTCACAGAAGTAGAGAAAATAGTCCAAAAATTCATCTGGAACCATAAGAGACCCTGAATAGCAAAAACAATTTTCTGGGCAACAAGGGCATGGCAGGGGATATCATGGTCCCCAACTTGAAACTATACTACAAAACTGTGGTAAAAACTGCATGGTACTGGCAAAGTAACAGACACAAGGATCAGTACAGATTAGAAGATCCAAAAACAATTCCAGATATACTAAGCCACCTCATCTCAACTGAGGAAAGATAGACTCTTTAATAAATGGTGCTGAAAAACTCTGGTTTCAACCTGTCAAAAATTAAAGGTAGATCCATATTTTTCACGATGCACTAAACTCAAAGTGGGTTAGAGACCTAAATATTAAAACAGAGCACTAAGCCCATTGGAAGATACACTAGGTAGAACTCCTGGAGTTGGCACAGGGAAAGACTTTATGAACAAAATCTCAGTAGCCCAGGAAGTAGCAGAAGGAATCAACAACTGGGATCTCATCTTATTAAAAAGCTTCTGCACAGCAACAGAAACCCCCAACAGAATGAAGACAACCTATAATTTGGGAAAAACATTTACCAGCTGTTCCTCTGACAAATGACTACTACCTAGAAGATATAAAGAACTTTAAAAAATCAGCCTCACCAAATTTAAAGACCCAGTTCAAAACTGGGCATCTGAAATGAGCAGAAATTTTTCAGATGAAGAAAGTAGCAAAGAAACAGAGGAAAAAATGTTTGTCATCATTGGTCATTGGAGAAATGCAGATGAAAACAACACTGAGATTTCACCTCACCCCAGAAAGAATGGCTACTATCAAGAAACCAACCAACAACAAATGCAGGTGGGACTGTAAGGAGAAAGGAACCTTACTCCACTGTCCATGGAATGTAGACTGGTGCAATCACTATGAAAATCAGTGTGGAGATTCTTTAAAAAGCTAGAATTAGGTGGGGAAAGAATAAATATGATTTCAATAGAAAATAAAAGAGCATGCATATAAGGGGTGGGGTGTTGTGGGTGGGTAGGGATGTGGGTAAAAATGAGAATTAATGTGTCATATATTGGTACAAATTCCCCAGTGTTGTGTGTGATTGTGGGCTGTATATAAATTGTACCAATAAAGAATTAAATTTTTAAAAAGCTAGGATTAGAGGTCCCATTTGACCCTGTTAGTCCCCTGCTAGGTATATACATGGAAAAAACTAAAAGCATCATATTACATCAACATATATACACCTATGTTTATAGCAGCACAGTTTGAAATAGCTCAATCTTGGAAACAGCCCAAATACCCATCAACTGGAGACTGGATAAAGAGGATGTGGATTTTTTATAAAGTGGAAAATTACTCAGCCATAAGGAATGATAAATTAGAGACATTTATGTGTGAAACAAGAGAAGGGAATGTGACTACAACCTTTGCATTAAGTTCTACTCTCCTGTGAGTCCAACAGCACATGGTGAAATAATTAATATTTAGGCAGAAATGAGGCTTAGAGCAGACACTGAGCTTTGGCCTGATCCATGCTATTCTGGGTAGTAAAGGTGGCACACCAGAGCTTGCCATACCTTTTATTTAGTGCATTCAGAGCAAGCAGTGTAACAGGTCACTCATATGGCAGTAGTTCCAATATCTCAGAGGTAAAAAAAATGTAAGAGCTCACTCAGATGGCAGCATGTACTTACATCCTATAACAATGAGGAACTATGTAGAAGAAGGTCCTGATGTAGTTCTGCCCTGCAACATCACAGCACATGTTACCATTGCGGTCTTTGTTCTTCCCAGAGGTGAAGATAAAGAGTCAAATCCTCAGGTCCAGATATGTTGTAGCTGGTCTGCAGGTGGGAAAGCTCAGCCCAGTCAAAGTCCCAACTGTCCAGTTAATTTTCCCAATAGGATTACTCCCAAAACATTTATACTTAAATGGATGTACTTTGAGGACATACTCATAAGTGAAATAAATAGGACACAAATGTGTAAATACTGTATTATTTCTCTAATATGAGAAACTGAATATGTAATGAGGTCTACAATGTATGATAGGTATTGTGAAATAGGAAGAAAATGTTCAAAGGGAAAAAAGAAAGGGGAGTAGGGGAAGTAAAGAAGAAAAAGAAAAATTTTGATGGTAAAAAGTGGAAACCAAGCTTATGTAGGGTAGGGGCTGTAGGGAGGCCAGGGGAATGGGAAAAAATTAGAATCAAGAAATACGTTTAAGTACAAATTCTCAAAGTTGAATGTGATCATAATATATATTTAAAATGCAAAAAAACTCACTAAAGCAAAAAATAAATAAATAATATCTAAATCTGAACCCACGTGAGATGATCCCACTAAACAAGGCTCACTAAAGCTCAGATTAGCTGAAGAAAACCAGGTTTGATTTTCATCTTAAACATTTCCTGTTAATGAGTGGGATGGTGTGAAAGAATCATTATAGGTCTAGATAGTTATCTTTCTTTTTCTCATTCATTCACTTTTCAGAGGATATAATTAATTTTGCTCAAGTCTAATTAATACACTATGTGACTTCCCCATTGGAGCTTTTCTATCAAAATGTGTCAACAATTTCATAAAGATTTTCTTTTTAACTATTGGAACATTAATAATATAGTTCTGGACTCTTGTTTTTATTGAAAAATTCACAAAGATGCCAAGGACAGTGGTACATTCCTGTAATCCCAGTACTTGGGAAACTAAGATAGGAGGATCCCAAGTTCCAGGTCAGCCTGGGTGACTAATGAGACTGCCCAGCAGGTGGGGGTGGGCGGAGGGCATACCTTATAAATTGGCAAAGCAACATTTACACTGGCACCCTTATAAATTGCTGACATTGAAGTTGATGCCCTTTTGGAAAGCAACTTGATAATCATGATGATAGTGGGTACAATTCTTGACTGCTAATTAGTTATGTAGTACTCCCGGTGTATGTATTAACCCATACTTCTTCCCTCCCTAACACTACAGTTACCATCTCTATTTGGAAAAAATGAGAAAACTGCAAATTCCCCAATGGTGAGTGTGATTGTGAGCTGTACGTAAAATGTACCAATAAAGAATTCAATGGAAAAAAATGTAAATGTAAAACTAGGAAAAAAGAAAAAGAAAAGAAAACTTCCCAAAGAGCAAATTAGTAAATGCAACACAACTAGTAAAGGCAGAACAGAGACCCAAATGAAAGCACTACTCTGATACTAGAGATTTCTTCTCAATTATGCATTACACTGTCCTATTTTATCAAACGCCAATACCTCTCAACATACATAGTTTTTGTACTTCTGGGAATTCTCAACAACAACAAAAACCCCTCCTAATTATAAGCAGTGTTATATGGAAGAGACCTTTATCATAGTGTTATATGCCAATTGGAAGTAACCCAATTGTCCAAACACTAGGCTGAAAGGAACAGCTAAGTAAATGATGTATAATCAAGCAGTTGGCAACATCATACCATTAAAAATTATATTTATAGCTTCCAGGTAAATAAGGATGATTGGACACTTATACCCATTATTCCTCTATAAATAATAGTGAGAGGATATTTTTAAGGCCTAAAGCGACAAAAATTGGAATGAAAGGAAATGAGATGATAGCAATTTTAATTTCAAAGCTTGAGAGTGCATATGTTGTTATGTAATATATGACTTGAGAGCTGAAAAAAATCAAACCCTAAACTGGCAGGAGGGAGTCATAAATCACTCTAATTTATATAGTATTCTTCAAAGCTGAAGAAATTGCAGAAATCAATTTAAAAATGGAGTGAAGGTGGAAACTAAAATATGAGGAAGAGATTGAAAGCATAAGGAGTTTGATGCCTCGTTACCCCCTCTTCTATTCTGGAAGCCAGAAGACTATCTCTTCACTAGTCTCAGCAAGAGCCCCAAGGTTTGGTGCTGGAGAGTTAAGTAGATGCCCTCTGCTCTGGAACAATTGAAGGGTCTCAGCTACATGGCTCTTTCAAGAGCACTTGATACAGACATCCACCTTCTCTCCCAGTTGCCTTCCAGAGAGTATTCTCTGCCTTCCTCAGAGGTCTACTGCCTGCTGGGCTGCCTCAGTGTTCCGTTCTTGGAGCACTTTTCCATCTCTATTATTGCCTACGCTATCTCACTTAACCTCACTCTTGAATTTAAATTTCCAGCCTCTTCCCCAAATACTCAGCTCCTGGATCTGCCTGCTGCTTTAAACATAAAGATGATAGGTGTCTCAGACTTAACCATGAAAGCCAAACCTGCTTCTCCCACAATCTTCCCCATCTCAGAAAAGGGCGATTCCATTCTCTCAGGTGTTCAGGAAAAGAATCTTCAAGTCATCCTTGATTTCTTCTATTCTCTGTTACTTTCTAACCAACGGATTAGTAAATCTAGAAAACATCCAGGATGTGACCATAGCTCAGCACCAATTCCAGTGTGAACGTGACCAAGACATCATCACGGCTTTATGACTAAAATTATTAGAAATGCCATCTAACTGACTCCCTCCCTTGCCTCCTTTCCCCTACAGTCTCATCTCATGCAGCAATTTGAATACCTGTTCTTTGAATGCCTGCTATTCTCTAGGTTAATGGTTACAGCAACACCCTTCCTCATCTTCTCTAAACATATCAGACATATTCCTGGTTCCTTTGTTGGGGAAGCTCTTTCTTCAAATGACCGCCTGTTCATTGTATCCTTAAGGACTTTTTTCAATGACATCTTCTCAGAAAGATCTCCCAGGATCACTCTGTTTCAAATAGCCTCCCTTTCTAGGTCTTTCTCTCTTCTTCATTCTATTTTTTCATACATTTATCACTTTCTGACAAACTATGTTTCTTTAATACCTATCTATCTATTTATGTATCTGTCTATCTATCATCTATCTATCTATCCATCTACCTTGTCAGTCCTAAAGGCAGGACTTTTTATGTTTTATCCACTCCTATCTCCCTAGTGCTTAAAACATGTTTGACACAAAATAGAGGCTCAGTAAATAGTGAATGGGGGGAAAAAAGCAACCTACTTGAAGAAGTAGGAGGATATTTTTGTATGGGAAGTTGAAAATCTTGCCACATTTTTCAGTTCCATCCCAAAAATGTTCACAGGCATGGCTTTGGCTGCCAAGTAGGAAACTGAAATATCGTTCTCTGAGAATTTGGCAGCTCACAGAAAAAGAACTAGAGGAATTGACACCAAACTCCTATTGAAAATTTCTGGACAGTTCACCTATAGAGACATCACAGCTAGGGTGCTCTCAGCCTGGAACTAAGGGGTTTCGAGAACATGGGACTTTCGCTGCCCAAACTGGGACATCCCTAGGCAAATCAGAGTGGCTGACCCTTAATCAACAACCCTCACCTACATGCTCAAAGCACCCCGTCATTCATTGATAAACAAACTTACTCAATGATAGTCAAGATCACTAGGCGTGTGAGCCAAGTCCTTCACTTGTAGGACTGAAACCAAAGTACTCATTTAAAAAGCAACAGGATAAAACAAAGAGTATACATGAAGAAGGGGGAAAATCATTGATATCCTCAGAGAGAGAGAGAGAGAGAAGCCAATATTACAATCAGGAAAAGGAAAAAGAAACTGTAGGTCAGATGTAAGAAAACTGGAAAATTGATTTAGGAGACCTATAGTAAGAGAGAGCAAAAAAAAAAAAAAAAAAGAGGAGAGGAATTATTAACAAAATAATCCAAGAAAATTCCTCAGAGATGAAAGAGTTTAATTTTAAGGCTGAAAAAGTTTGCTCAGTGACCAGTACATTACAATTCTCTCTCTCTCTCTCTCTCTCTCTGTATATATCTCAAAACAACCAATATGGAATTTCAGGTCATTAGGTACATAGAGAAGCTCCCACAAGAAAAGAAAAACAGCTCACATACACCAAAAAGAAATATAAGAAAGACTATAAGCCTCTGAATATTTAATTATTCAGAAAGCTACATGATAATGAAGCTTTCAAAATTCAGAAGGAAAATTATTTAAATGTAGAATTCTGTACAAAGCAAAACTGCTATTGAAGTGCAGAATAGAATCGTGTCTTAACCCTTTTACTTCTCACGTGAGTTTTTCTCAGAAAGCTATGAAGTTCTCTATTAAAACAAAATAAATCAAGAAAAAGAAGACTCCAAGGAATATAGGAGAGAGAAAATCAACTAAAATGAATGTAAACTCCTGGGATAATGATGAAGGCAGGTCTAAGAATAATAGCTTTAAACCAAGTACAGAGGACAACTGCCTTAGACAGGAGAAAATCAAAAGATTCTGAAAGAAATTTGTTCAATATGGAACTGATACTTTAACAAGTAAGTCTGACTATATGAAGGAAAATTTAAACAACTGAAAGAGTATTGGGGATTGAAAATTCTCTGATGTCCCCCAAGGGCCTCGTGTACTCCTAGGTGGGGTTTTGCACAGTGACTGGATTATGAGGGTTTACTGATGATTTGTTAGGCGGTGGGGTCTGGTGGGAAGAGGAGGTCATGGGGCATGGCCTAAAAGGCTCTGTCTCCCTTCCCTGCTCCTCCCTTCTCTGTGCTTTGTAGATGCCACGGAGTGAGAAGATTTTCCTCTGCCACGCCCCTCTCCCATGTTGTTCGTCCTGGAGCTCTTTGAAACATGAATCCAAATAGCCCTCCCCTCCTTTGAGTTTCAGGTGCAGGTTATCTGGTCCTGGCAACAAAGAATGTGACAAATACCCAAGCAAACAAAGAAAAAAAAAAGTAAGAAGTTTTACAGAAAAAGAGAAGGGATCATAATTTATAACATGACTTGATTATAAAGAGCACTTTATTTTTAAAATCGTGTAAACATTGAATTTTATGAAACCAAAATTCTAAACAATCAACATTGGAGGGTAAAGATATAAAGCATAGACCTAGGCCTGGGAAGTGGCCAAAGGAAAAAAAGAGCTGCATTTCCATCTTTAATGTTAAGAAATCTATGGAGAATTGTTTTAAACTGAAAAAGTGAGATAAGAAACCAACCATGTTTATTGGAGTTATGGAGGTCAAAGCAACAAATTCAAGTTCTTTGTTTTTTGAGATAGTCTTGCTGTGTAGTTCAGCTTAGACTTGAATCACTGTGTGGCCCAGGCTAGCCTCAAACTAGTGGCAATCTTCCTGCCTCAGCCTCCTGCCTGCATGCTGGGATTACTGGCCTGAGATACCGTGCCTGGTGGCTTAAAGTTAAGAGACTTAACTTTTAAAAAGTTGAGAGGTCATCGGTGGGGAAACAGAAATTGCAGGGCAATGGAAAGAGAATAGGAAGCAAAGAAATACTATCTAAGCCTTGTAGAACTACTTTATTCTAAAACATCTGCCACTAAAATTAGCTAATTTGTTATTAAGTAAAAAAAATTTTTTTTTTGAGACAGGGTCTTGCTTTGTATTTCAGACTGGCCCTGAGCTCACTATGTAGCCCAGGCAAGCCTCGAACTCGGTAATCCTCCTGTCTCTGCCTCCTGAGTGCTGGGATTACAGGTGTGAGCCACCACGCCTGGTTTAAGTAAAATTTTTAAAAGAAAAATTGAGGGCCGGAGGGTTAGCTCAGTGGTTCTGGCGCCTGCCTCGCAAGCGCAAGGACCTGAGTTCGATCCCCGGTAACCACATAGAATGCTGGGCGTGGAAACACGCCCACCGACAGTCAACACCGCATACCACAATGCCGGACGTGGTGGCTCACGCCTGTAATCCCAGCACTCGGGAGGCAGAGACAGGAGGATTGCTGAGTTCGCAGCGGCTTGCCTGGGCACCATAGTGAGCTCAGGGCCAGCCTGAACTACAAAACAAGACCCTGTCTCCAAAAAAAAAAAAAAAAAAAAATTGAACACATCCAAATATGAAGTGCTGCATAAGTAGGGAAAAGTATACACATCATAACAAGGTGAGCATACTACATAACAGCACCCAAGTGAATAAATAGAACTTTGCTCAAAGCCCCTTAGTGATCCTCACCAATATCCCATTAAAAATAATAAGTATCCTCACCTGTAATATCAAAAAATCAGGTTTTTCCACTTTTGAAATTTATATAAATGAAATAATATATGTGCACTCCTAGTTGTTTTATTTGGTAGCATGTTTAAAGATTAAGTCACATTATTTTGTGCAGCAAGACTTTTAGTATTGCTGTGTAATATTCCATTTAATGAAAACTCTACAATTTTTATCCATTTCCTGTTGATGGACCTCTGGTTTGTATCCATGTTGAGTATATGTGTACATGAATGATTTTAATAAAAATAAAAATTATTTTTGGCATGCAGCAGCATAGAGATATGCATTTGGCACAAAACACCAGGATATAAAATCATGTGTATCCCATGACTGCAACCATTGGTAAATTCACCCAGTAACAACAAAAATGCCTAGCCACTTAGCATTTACAGTGTGTGATGTACTGTTAGAACCTTTTAGGTGCTGAACTTTCAATAGTAAATACAATTGTGGCTTCAGTCTTCCAGGGTCTACAAGGAAGGAGGAAAAAAACAGAGAGAGTCTTTTACATGCCCAGTCAGTATTTCAAAGTAAGTTTGTAGTGACTTAATCCAACTTCCTGCAATATTTATACTGAGAACTGAAAGAAGAGACGCAGTTAACAGAGTGAAGGGGCAGAGAGGAACTGGGAGGAAGAGCAGGCCAAAAAGAAGGTACAGAGCACTTGAAAAGTCTAAAGACAGACATAATGTGCCCACAAACCTAAGTCGAGCCAGGGTCCTAGGGATGGGAAATGAGGAGGAGAGGGCTTGCAGGTCCCAGCTGGGTCCAAGAGCCAAGCAAGCTAAGACTCAGAGGCCACTGAGCTTCGGACACTGAGGTCAGTGGCAACCTGACTTCATCCTAAAATATCTGCCATAAAATGAGCTAATTTGTAATTAAGTAGAAGTTTTAAAAGAAAAATTAAACTTACTGTTTCTTGGGAATAGAGGATACATGAGTGAAATTAATTACAGATGCTTATGTCATTATAATGTTAATTATAAGCTCTAGCTGCTGTTGATGAGGCCAGCCCAAAAAGGAATATAATATAAACAGTTGGTTCAAATCTTGGACCAATATCTTGGGTGGAAAGGGACAGCAATTTCAGTAGCATAGTGAGAACAGAATCCAGACTCAGGTCAATCAGGAACGAATAGAAAGTAAAGACAACAATATAAAAATTCATAGAAAGAAAAATGTGAAAATATAAGGCTATATATTAGATAGGTTTATACATATTGTATGTGTCTTGTTCTCTAAACTTTCTCATGTATAAAATATATTAAAACTATATATAAAATACATATATTATATATTTTTAAGAGTTGAGTTAATGCATCCAAAATTTTGTAAGATTTACATGAAATTAAGTGTTGTTAGGGATACTTCCCAGCTTTATTCTTAGTCTTTTTTCTGTTACATTAATATCCTACATTGTAATAATGTGGTATTTTAATATATTAGAGACACGCTGTTTTCATACTGGTGAATATAGGAAAAATAAAGAATTTAGGGTCTGGGGAGTTTTAATTTTCTTTGCTACACACAC
>PVIC010038713.1:7229-17575 GCA_004025085.1 Thryonomys swinderianus
TTTTTTTTTTTTTGGGTTTTTTTTTTTTGAGACAGGGTCTCACTTTTGTAGTTCAGGTTGGCCCTGAGCTCACTATGTAGTCCAGGCAAGCCTCGAACTCTGCAATCCTCCTGTCTCTGCCTCCCGAGTGCTGGGATTACAGGTGTGAGCCACCACGCCCAGCTAGAGTGTTTTTCTTTTAGTTGTATCTTTTAAGAGAATAAGATAAGACGGTAAGAAGCTTAACATTTAATTATGGTATCTACTGCTAAGGTCCTCAGGGCCAAACTAGTCACAGGAACGGCTCCTTTTACACTTCATACAAAATGCTCTTGCTTTACGTTCCCAAAATCTGAATGTTAAAAATGAGCTGTTTTCATGTCTCTCCAATTCTTTCAATTGTTTCATAAATACTGAAGTTAATTTACGTTTTGATTGCCAAATAATACTCTTCCAGGATAATTTTGGAATAGAAATTATAATAACCATCACTTTAGATAAGCAATGTTATAGCTCAGGCAGAAAAAAAACATGAGGATTTGACAGCGCTTAAACTTGCATATGGGCTGCAGCCATCCATCCTGCCATCAACCTCACAGAGCTGCTCCCAATGAGGGCACAAGCCGGGACCTCAGGACAGGAAGGGGACTTTCTGTGTGGCCCACACATCAGATATCCAACTTAATTTTACAATATGGGGGGATTTTGTTTTTGTTTGGGGGGGAAGTGTTGAGACAGTATGTCGCTTTGTAGTACAGCTGGGCTCTGAGCTTCTAGGTAGCCCAGGCAACCCTCTAACTCTCAGCAATCCTCCTGCCTCTGCCTCCTGATTGCTGGGGTCACAGGCGTGAGTCACCATACCTGGCATTGTGGTGTCTAGTACTGATTGCTGGTGGGTGTGAGTCACCACGTGCAGTATTGCTGTATGTGGTTACTGGGTATCAAGCTAGGGACCTTGCGCTTGCAAGGCAGACACCTGAACCACTGAACTAAATCCCCAGTCCAGTTTTACAACTTTCAAACTGATTTACGATATCCTTGGAATTGTGTGCTTTTTCTTTTTCTTTTGCCAATTCTGTGAATCTCTTTAAAATTTATTCCAAGTCAGTATTCTTCCACATACTCTGCTTAACCACTTACCTGTCCAATTATTCAAACATAACATGATTGAAATTTACATTTTTATTTTTTATAAGATAACAAAAAACATAAAAGCAACAATTTTATCAAGTTTATACCAGAATCGACTACTGGGCTAAGGACTTAGCTCAGTGGCACCACTGCCTACCTGGCAAACCCAAGGTCATGAGTTTGATCCCTGGTACCACAAATATTGGAAATGACACCTGCCCGAGTAGCACTTGAGATAATCACAACGTAAAGAAGCCCACTGCCAAGTGATGCTCAGTGTAATCTGTTAAGTGGTTACTTTTCTACTTTCTGGAATACACTGTGTTTCTGATACCACTGCTGGACAGAAATATGAGTCATATGGTTTGAATAAAGCATGTTCTCACTATAGTTGAAATATTTTCCTTTGTTAGCATATTTAATTGCTATACTATAGTATAGCCTACATTATAAAGTTTACTTCAAATACTTAACAGAATTCTAAAATAAGAGAGATCATGATTCATAACTAATTCCCTTAAGCAACTGTTTACTAATTCCACACTGCAGAACTCTAAATCCACTATTGGCTACCTTCATTCTTTACTTTGCTCAATAACAGTAATACAATGGAGTCAAAGTGACACAAAATGTAGTAGAATAATTCAAGATGAGATTTATCTGTAAGAAACATTTTTTAATGAGAGGAAAAAATGTAATACAAAATTTACTTATTTTTGGGCCGGAGGGTTAGCTCAGTGGTTCCGGCGCCTGCCTTGCAAGCGCAAGGACATGAGTTCGATCCCCAGTAACCACATATAATGCTGGGCGTGGTGGCTCACGCCTGTCATCCCAGCACTCGGGAGGCAGAGACAGGAGGATTGCTGAGTTCGCGGCGGCTTGCCTGGACACCATAGTGAGCTCAGGGCCAGCCTGAACTACAAAGCGAGACCCTGTCTCCAAAAAGCAAAAAAAAAAAAAAAAAAAAAAAAAAAAAAAAAAAAAAAAAAAAAAAAAAAAAAAAAAAAAAAAAAAAAAATTTACTTATTTAGCACTATTTATAAGGAACTATATTGTTTTATCTTAGCAACCACTTTGTATCAATGAATATTGCAGTCAGATTCTAACTTACAAAACTAGAAAGTGAACAATTTATTCTAGTATTACATATTAATATCTTACCTTTGTATAACAGTTCATGACTATAAAAAATGTCTTACAGCATAACCTCCTACCTACCCTCTCAAAAAGAAACCAGGAAAACCTAACATGTCAGTAAAATCTGAGAGATGAAATAGAATGCCCATGGTCACTAGACTGATACAGTGGAAAAGCCAAGACTGTTCTGTCATTTCTCAGGCATATCATACCTGCGTGATAATAGGTATAGGCAATCAGTGCTTATGCAACAAATCAAAGGCCACTGACTGATTACTGGGCAGGGAGCTGACATCAGGTTTGCAGGGACAGCCTAGCACATACCTATTTCCCTAGCTTCCCTTCTAACTATTGTCCGTTTTCATTCTGCAGGAGGCTGATCTGGACAGTTTTTTGTTTGTGTTTTTGGTCTTTAGGGGTTTTTTGTTTTGTTTTGCTTTTTGTTTTTTTTGAGACAGGGTCTCACTTTGTAGTTCAGGCTACCTGTGAGCTCACTGTGTAGCCCAGGCAAACCTCGAACTCAGCAATCCTCCTGCCTCTGCCTCCCGAGTGCTGGGATTACAAGCATGAGCCACCACACCCAGGATTGTGGTGGGTGGTACCAACTGCTGATGGGCCTGGATCACCATGCCCGGTATTGTTGTATGTGGTTACCAGGGATTGAACTCAGGACCTTGCACTTGCTAGGCAGGCGCCAGAACCACCAAGCTAAATCTCCAGCCCTCCTCCCCTATTCTTAAGCCTTACACCATCAGATCATAATTTTGCATTCAAGATCTATGTAATAGTTGAAATCATCATCTGTTTACTCCACAAACACATCAGGCATTGTGCTGATCCTCAGAATTCAATGACAGACAAGGATGAGATGCACCGTTGCCTTCAGGAAACAAAACGACCAGGATGACAAAGTAGGAGAAATATTAAAATTATACAAAGCATGAGTATGGCAGGACAGGAATCACAAAATACTCTGGGAAATTAATGGAGTATACTATGATTCCTGTCATATACAAAGTGACAGTATTCCAATAATCAACCGCATTTAAAAAAGGCAGAGACTTCTCTTCAAGACACAAATTCCTTTCCCTCTACTTCAAACTATTTATCTCTTCCATTCATATTAAATGCTGTTATAATTTAACATACTCAAATTACCTTAGATTTCAGTCTTTCTCAAAAATTCCGACTACATCAGCGACATAGCACCTGCCTGGCAGGTGCAATATCCTGAGTTCGATCCACAGTACAAAAAAACAAAACATCCAACCAGTGACGCTATAACCTTCTAGTTAAATTAGACTTGAGCATGAAAACTTCTCCTTTTATTAAAGTCTAGCTTTTTAAGTGATAAAGAAAACTGGCCTATATAATAGGCTAAACATTTTATATCAACTGCCAATAAGTATAAACATTAATATTAGCAAAATATTGTTACAATGCTGTGACTGCCCTCAGATTTAAGTCATCTACACTTCTTATCTAACTTTATTAACTTTAGAAGTTATGCCCAGCTCCCATGCCACTGAATTCTTAAAAAACAATTCTTGGCATATTTTTTAATTACATTTTTATATACCAGGAAGTTGGGAATTAGAGCCACTAAAGTTAAACGGCTAAAAGTAGGGACTGTAAGTGCCGGGCGTGGTGGCTCACGCCTGTAATCCCAGCACTTGGGAGGCAGAGACAGGAGGATTGCTGAGTTTGAGGCTTGCCTGGGCTCCATAGTGAGCTCAGAGCCAGCCTGAACTACAAAGCGAGACCTTGTCTCAAAAAAAAAAAAAAAAGTAGGGACTGTAGCACCCACCTGAATTCCAATTTCATCATATACTACCTGATTTGCCTGAACAAGTGACTTAATTTCTCTATGCCTCTATTTCTTTATCTATGAGAATTACATGAATAAACAGGACAGAAGTGGCCCATAGTAAGCTGGTATCTAACTGTGAAGAAATTTAGGAGTTGAAATTACACAACAGTAGGCACACCAAACGTAAGGATCCCTTGCCCTTCTTAGTAGGTATAGACTTCTACTGCCTTCCAGGGGCCTAAATCTCTGAAACTCATACTCTGTTGCTTCCTCAGGCACAGCTAAACAGATCCTAGAGGGAGTAAACCTGCCTCTCAGCCAAAATAAAACCTTGTTTGCCGGTATAGCTGCTCTCTTGTCAAACACTTGACTAAAGCAGAAGTAAAAGCCCTTTCCCAAAAAAGAGTAGCTATTTCTCAGAAGAAAGAAGACAGACAAGTGAGGAGTACACCTGTAATCCCAGCACTCTGGGAGGTGAGGGAGGAAGATGGCAATTTTGAGCCTCGAAAGGAACTTGGCAACGGAGCAAGACCCTGTCTCGAAATATGTGAGTGCTAAGGATCTATCTCAGTCAAGGATTCCACCTCCAGGAGAAGAAGAGAAAGGAGGAAGCAGCGAAGAGAGTGAAGGGTAAGGCTAGAAGGGAGGAGAGGAAGTGAGTGGAGGAGGGGAGGTAAAGAAGAGGAAAAATGGAAGCAGGGGGCAAGGGTAGAGAGGGAGTGAGGAGAGACAGAGAAAGCACAGACAAAATTAAAAATGTTTATCATAATCACAGAGAGAAGAGGCAGAGACAGAGTTGGAAAGCAGAAAATCAAATTATCAAAAATGCTAGGATGGGAAACGCAGGCTTCTAGAAAACAGTGAGTCCTGAGAAATTCTGAACGAGAGGAAAATGAGTCTGAGAGCAGTAGCAACAGCACTGAGGTAGCTCCAAGCAGGGTGGAAGACACAGAGATCATTAGATCAGGTGAGGTGAACAGAAGAGACGTGTAGGTAACATAACTACAGTAGGAATTCAATAATAAAAGTGAGGAAAGCTGCTATACTATAAATAGTGCACCTGCCATAGATTAAGTAGAACGAATAAACGAGGAAGTAGACAAAGACATTTATAACAGGCTCAAACCAAAAAAAAAGTGAAATAGAAAAATTAAAAGGTAGTTTTCCTAACAAAGATAATGAGTTGCATTCTAAACAGAAGACTTCTTCAAAGGACAAATTAAAATAAATTCAAATTCAAAAGCATAAGCAACAGGCACAGTGACACACACTTATAGTCCTAGATACTCAGGAGGCTGAAGCAAACCTCCTGCTTGAACCCAGGAGCTAGGCTTGAACAACGTTAACACCCTATGTGGCCATAAGTGGCAAGTCTGAGTCCATCTTGGACAACTTAGTGAGACTCTGTCTCAAAATTTAAAAATGTAGCTTAGTGTGAAGGCTCTGGGTTCAATCTCATTTCAAAAACAAAAGCAAAATCAAACTATAGAATTACAGCATACTCATGAAGGCTGTAGAAGTAAAAAGAGAAGCCAGAAGATAATTCTCATCAAAGTCAGACACTGGTTCCCTTGGTGTAGAGTGATCATTTCCAAACAGCATACAAGGCGGGGGTCTCTTTTTTTCCTGCTTCCAATGCTGGGGATGGACCTCAGAGCCCTGAGCATGTCGGGCAAGCACTCTACTCCTGAGCAATATTCTCAGTCCCTTTTCCTACTTCTTGATATAGGTAATATTATGTGGATGCTCACAATAATTTGTTAAACTTTATATTTTGTGCAGTTTTCTGTACACATGTTCTATTTCACCATAAAACAAGTAAAAATTCTAAACAGATTTCCTGTTAATATAATGAAGAATCTGCTAACCATTAAGGCTGAATAAGACAAATGGCCTATATGAGATATTTGTATATTATGGCCCAAGGCCCATATCCTGCCAAGCTCATGTTTCTAACAGTCAGTGAACAAAGAAATATTTTTCAATTTTTACATAGTTGAAAAAAAGCTAAAAGCACAACAGTATTTCATAACATACTAAAGTTACACTAAGTTCCAATTTTAGTCTCCACAAATAAAGTTACATTGGGATATAGACACATCTATTCATTTATTGATAGGCTAGGGTTGCGTTCGTGTAGCAACCATAAAATTAGAACAAAACTGAGAAGTTAACAATACCTAGATTATGTTTTCATGTGGCCCTTTACAAAGTTTTCTAGACACTGGCTCATATGATAAAAGTTTAAGAGTCCAGCCATTATAAGGATAAGCAACAACTGGACAACCAACTCGCTGATATGCCTCAGAAGTGATTTCTGTACTTATAAATGCCTACCTGCTTAAGAGAGAATTTAAAGTATTAAATATGTCCCATGAGGGGCCGGAGATTTAGCTCAGGGGTTCCAGCGCCTGCCTCGCAAGCGCAAGGTCCTGAGTTTGATCCCGGTAACCACATACAATGCTGGGCATGGTGACTCACACCCACCAGCCATCAATACCACATACCACAGTGCCGAGCATGGTGGCTCACACCTGTAGTCCCAGCACTTGGGAGGCAGAGACAGGAGGATTGCTGAGTTCACAGCGGCTTGCCTGGGCTACGTAGTGAGCTCAGGGCCAGCCTGACCTACAAAGCGAGTCTGTCTCAAAAAAAAAAAAAAAATGTCCCATGAGTGAGCTAAGACAAAGCTTATATAATCCATCTCTTATTCATTTACTTATTCATTAAGGAAATGGAAATTCTAGGCACTGAGGAAACAGCATTAATCAAAAGAGACAAAATCTCCTGTCTGTGTGCAGGGTACAGTCAAGTGGAAGAAAAAAGCAAAGTACATGAAACACATATTTGGCAGTAATAGTTGCTATTGAGAAAAATAAATTAGTAGTTTAAGGTAATGGAAGCATGGCAACTTGCAATTTTAAACCAGATTATCAGGGTATATTCCCTTTTGAAAATGACACTGGATATGTACCTAAAGAAGGTGAGGAGAATGCACTGTGTGTATCTGAGGCACAATGATCCAGTAAAGAATCCAGCAAGTACAAGTATTTTGGGTTTGTTTCTCAGCAGAGACATACTCTATCAGACTAGTACACTGATGGATCCGTCTGACTGTGCTTTGAGAGGTGACCCAGAAGAAAGCCCACGAGACGACACAGCTGGTGACTGGTAGTTCTGATAGAGGAACGAAATGGTCAGATTCTAAATACATTTTGAAAGTAGAGTCAAGAAAATTATTTAAATATGCCTATGCAAAAAATGGGCAACAATGATAATAACAACTTCCATGGCATTTACTGAATTGAGGAAGATGGCAGGAAAAGCCAGCTGGAACCACAAAGTGAGATCCTGTCTCAAACGAACAAACAAACAAATTATTTCCCAATTATGGATTTCTCTGCCGTTCTCTCAGAACTGCTGTATGTATGTCGGCCTTATCCTTGGGCTGGCTGTGCTCATAGTCACAACCTCGCTACCCGCAGCAATCAAGCCTTCTAATTTCCAAAGCGGGCAGGAGGGAGAAGGGAGAACTAGGGCTCCTGACTTCCAACACCTCTCTCTTAAAAATAATGAAGTTTCGGGCCAGAGATTTAGCTCAGTGGTTCTGGCGCCTGCCTCGCAAGCACAAGGTCCTGAGTTCGATCCCCGGTAA
This sequence comes from Thryonomys swinderianus, assembly GCA_004025085.1. Lineage (NCBI taxonomy): Eukaryota > Metazoa > Chordata > Mammalia > Rodentia > Thryonomyidae > Thryonomys > Thryonomys swinderianus. Next base: position 14,942 of record PVIC010038713.1, read on the forward strand.
CCACATACAATGCTGGGCGTGGTGACTCACGCCCACTAGCCATCAATACCACATACCACAGAGCCTGGCATGATGGCTCACGCCAGTAATCCCAGCCCTCGGAGGCAGAGGCAGGAGGATTGCTGAGTTCAAAGCTTGCCTAGGCTACATAGTGAGCTCAGGGCCAGCCTGAACTGCACAGTGAGACCCTGTCTCAAAAAAAAAAAAAAAAAGAAGTTTCTTTCTCAGGAATCCCAAACAAGTCTCTCAGCATGTTACACTGACCCAAACTGGCTTAAGTATGATTAATCCCAAACCAATAACTGGATCCAGGAAGATAAAATGGTCATGACAGGCTTCAATAAAATGCCTGGGGGTAGATTTAGCTCAGTGGCCTCACATCTGCTTCACAAGCACAAGGCCTGAGTTCAATCCCAGTACAGGGGTAGAGATCACAAAAGCCTGTGGTATAAAGGATGCTGGGAAGTGAGTGTCCACTGGAATGTGTGTGCAAACAAGTATTCATTTAGGAACTTTTGTGTGACGTAACCATCACCTGCCAAACAGAAGTTAAACATGTCTATGTAGGGCCGGAGATTTAGCTCAGTGGTTCCGGCACCTGCCTCACAAGCGCAAGGTCCTGAGTTCGATCCCCGGTAACCACATAGAATGCTGGGCGTAGTGACTCACGCCCACCAGCAATCAATACCACATACCACAGTGCCAGGCATGGTGGCTCACACCTGTAATCCCAGCACTCGGGAGGCAGAGACAGGAGGATTGCTGAGTTCGCGGCGGCTTGCCTGGGCTACATAGTGAGCTCAGGGCCAGCCTGAACTACAAAGTGAGACACTGTCTCAAAAAAAAAAAAAAATCTATGTAACTAACACCATGGGGAAGATACCAGAGGAAACGGGATTCAGAGTGGCTACCTCACACCAGAATGCCACATGATCCCTGTTTCTGAACTTACCAGGCATCAAAAGGACTGTAAAATGACACATACCTTATTCTCAGGATTTATAGGGTCAAAGGTTCTTAAGGGGTGTTTTACTGAGGTATTTTTCAAGACTACATAATCTAGACTTAAGAAATAAACCAATGTTTATTTCTTAAAACAAGAAAATTCTTGATCATGGTATGAAACTGACCTTGCTATTTCCCTGCTAGGGATATACGTGAAAGAATTAAAAGATTCAATCATAGCAATATATACGCATCCATGTTTATAGCAGCTCAGTTTGTGATAGCTAAATCTTGGAAACAACCCAAATGCCCATCAACTGGAGACTGGATAGAGAAGATGTGGTTTTTTAATAAAATGGAGAATTACTCTGCCATAAAGAATAAGTTCGAGTCACCTTGAGGACATACTTATAAGTGAAATAAATAGGTCACAGATGTGTCAATATCATATCTTTTCTCTGGTATGAGAAGCTGAAAATGTAAACAGTCCTAGAATGTATGATAGACATTGTAAAATAGAAAACATTCTAAGGAAAATAGGGGCCAGAGGTAAGTAACAAGGAGAAAGAAAAAACTGTGATGGTAAAAGAAAAGGGGAAACAAAGCTTATGTATATAGTGAGTGGAGGTTTGTAGTGTAGGTAGGGGAATGGGAAAAAATGAGAATTAAGTCATGTCATATTCTGGTACAAATTCTCGATGTTGAATGTGATCATGATGTGTATATAAAATGTACCTATTTCACAATTTTAAAAAATTTGTTTTAAAAACTGACCCTCACAGGCAAGGGTAGGGTTTATATTAGATGATCTGCAAAATATAAGTTAGAAGATATCTTTGTTTTCAGAGAGATCCAACCCTAAGGATAGAAGAGCAAGGTTAAGAAGGGTATGTACAGACAGAAGACATATACGGATTTGACTTTTTCTACAGTACTCTCTCTTATCAGATGTAATCATTTAATTCTTCAGTCTAGACATATACAGTTAGAGTAATATGGAATTATGTTAACTGGCCTGTGGAGGTGGCAGATGACCCAGGTGGCACAGCCCATACCTAGTATGCACAGGTCTGGGTTCCATCCCCAGCATGGCAAAAAAATAAAGGAAAATACATCGTCACATACATTACTACATGATTCAAACTCCCCGGCAACTCCTTGGTGCATTTGGGCTTAGCTAACTTCTCACAGAGGGCCTGCCTGACCCACTCTGAGCTGCCTGCCTTCCCGACCTCATCTGAGCCACACACCTCCTCATTCACAACACAGCTCCTTTCTTTCTTCCCCTTGCTGCTCTCATTCCTTTCTTCCCCCTTGCTGCTCTCATTCCAAATTCTTGCAGCATTTACACCTACCATTCTTTCTGCTGAGTTTGCAGTTACTGCTACCTCTCTGCCAGTTATTAGTTCAAATGGCACAACCCGTTCTATGTGTCACCACCACACCACCCATGAACCTCTTTCTCCCCACTCCACACACACACCAGTGGGCCAGTAACCCTTCAAAAGATGACTGCCAAGGGTCCAGCACAAACTCATAATCCAATCTACTGTCGACAGAGTAACAGGGTCCTATGATAAAGAAGGCATGGTGGGCCGGAGGGTTAGCTCAGTGGTTCTCGCGCCTGCCTCGCAAGCACAAGGACCTGAGTTCAATCCCCGGTTACCACATATAATGCTGGGCGTGGTG
>PVIC010038714.1:0-17527 GCA_004025085.1 Thryonomys swinderianus
GGGCTCACCCTGGTGTGAGTCAAGCTGGGGAGGGAGGGGTCTGGGCCTGTTGTTAACGTCACCAAACCACAGCTGTCCTTCCAGAAGGGTCCCTGGTTTCAGCTCTGCACCCTCACTGGAGCCCCGAGCTGATCACAGGCCTGCAGCTGCTCTCCAGCCCGCCTGCGTTTTCCTTCCGCTCGTCTAGGGGACTCTCCAGGGTACTGACTGCGGTGCAGGCCTGGTGAAGACTGTCTTTACCAGCTCACTTTGCCTGGGGCACTCGGCAGTATTTACTCCCTGTAAATACACTCACAAGGGAGGACCTGCACGACAGTGGAATAAAACCTGTTCGCAGGGAGGGAGAGTGTTCTGAGGGGGATTAATAACAATATTTCCTTTACTGTAATGAAATAAAAAATTTGAAACATTCACTGTATTTTGAGCATACTTTTTTTCTTTTTTTTTTTTGGAGACAGGGTCTCCCTTTGTAGTTCAGGCTGGCCCCGAGCTCACTATGTAGCCCAGGCAAGCCTCAAACTCAGCAGTCCTCCTGCCTCTGCCTCCCGAGTGCTGGGATGACAGGCATGAGCCACCACACCCGGCACTGTGGGGTGTGGTACTGATGGCTGGCCGGCGTGAGTCTCCATGCCCAGCATTGTATGTGGTGACCGGGGATCGAACTCAGGACTTTGCACTTGTGAGGCAGGTGCTGGAACCACTGAGCTAACCCTCCAGTCCATCTTTTTGAAATTTTGTTGCTGAGACAGGGTCTTGCTTTGTAATTCAGGCTGGGCTTGAACTGACTGTGTAGCCCAGGCTGGCTCAAATATGTGGAGATGCTCCTGCCTCAGCTTCCCCATCCCTCAGTGCTGGGATTATAGAGGTGTGTCATGACACCTGGTTTCCAGGTAACCTTAATTGTCAGTCTGAATGGATGAGGAGATGCCTGCATTTTGAGAGAAGTACCCATCAGTGGATTAAAAGCTGAGATTCGGCTGGGGGGGGGGGCCAAGGCTGGCGGAGGAGTCTTTGGGCCTTTGCCTTTGGGACGCCTGTCCTGAGGTGTGGCCCAGGTAACCCGTCCTCTGGGTCGGGGGTCAGGCCTTCACCTCAGCCACAAGGAATCCGACTGCTACACCGTCTGTGTGACAGAAGTAAGTGAGTCAGGTCAGCGAACTGCTTCGCAGAACCCTCACACTCGGAAACCGCAGCGGAAGAGAACTTGCTTAAAAAGCCAGTGATAAAAAGATCTCTACGTACCTACAGAAATCTAGCAAAGGAACAAAAACAGCAAAAACTAGGACCCTAAAAGAACAAAATTTAGAGTTCCAATACTGAGATGTGACACATTTTTATCTTCAAATTATTATTATTATTATTATTGGGTTGCTTATATAGATGGGGATAAATATTCGAACCATAAAAAATTTGCCAAGAAGCCCAGTAGTGATCCTAGCAGGGTGGGAAGAGGAAGCGGGGAGGGTCACCAGTTCAAGCCCCGCTGGGCAATTTAGAGAGACTCTGTCTCCAAACAAGAGAGTGATGAGCTGGAGCCTCATGTGCACCCCAGGGTTCCATCCCAGGTCTGTGCTGGGAAAAAAGGAAAGAAAAATACCTGTGCAAAGTAAAAAGAGAAACTATTGCTCCCCGTCTTGCCTTCCTTCTGTCTCAGTCTCTGTGCTCAGAGGCCGCTCCAGTCAATATTACCACCTAGAGCTGACACACTGATACATTTTTTTTCTTCACATAGGATCATTTATAGATTTTTTTTAACCTTAAGATGTTATTCTGCAACATGCTTTATGGCCTCAACGACCTAAAAATACACTACGCATCTTTGCACATCAGTATATGTGGATATAAGATTTTAAAAGTTTCATAGTATTCCACTTCAAATATCTACCATGACCTATATGATTATTTCTATTTAGGAAGAGTAGGACAGTGAGGAGTGGCACACCCTGTGATCCCAGTACTTGGGAGGCTGAGGCAGGAGAATCACAAGTTTGAGGTCAGGTTGGGGAATTCAACAAGTTGGTGTTTTAAAATAAAATCAAGCCGGGTGTGGTGGCTCACGCCTGTAATCCCAGCACTCGGGAGGCAGAGACAGGAGGATTGCTGAGTTCGAGGCTTACCTGGGCCAGATAGTGAGCTCAGGGCCAGCCTGAACTACAAAGCGAGACCCTGTCTCAAAAAAAAAAATTAAAATAAAATAAAAAAGGCTAAAAATGGAGCCCAATGAGCCCCAGTGCTCAGTGTCTATCTTCCTAAGATTATATTCTCCCTGGAGGAGATGAAGGCTAGGAGCCCATTGCACTATGGTAATGAAGGAGATGGCGAGAAACAGAACGAGGTCTGTTTTGGACATAGGGTTGGACAGTTTTCATTGCAACCGCACCCTGAAATTTGTAGCAACAAATTTTCTGTAGTGGACAAAAAAGAAGATGAGGGCCAGGGATATAGCTCAGCAGCACCTGCCTGGCAAAGACAGGATGACAAATCTGATCTAAAAATTTATTTTAGGGCCGGAGGGTTAGCTCAGTGGTTCCGGCGCCTGCCTTGCAAGTGCAAGGTCCTGAGTTCGATCCCCGGTAACCACATATAATACTGGGCGTGGAGACACGCCCACCAACAATCAACACCGCATACCACAATGCTGGACGTGGTAGCTCACGCCTGTCATCCCAGCACTCGGGAGGCAGAGACAGGAGGATTGCTGAGTTCGTGGCGGCTTGCCTGGGCACCATAGTGAGCTCAGGGCCAGCCTGAACTACAAAGTGAGACCCTGTCTCAAAAAGCAAAAAAAAAAAAAAAATTATTTTAGCCAGGCGTAGTGGCTCACGCCTGTAGTCCAGCACTCAGAAGGCAGAGGCAGGAGGATCGCTGAGTTCCAGGCTGCCTGGGCTACATAGTGAGCTCAGGGCCAGCCTGAACTACAAAGCGAGACCCTGTCTCAAAAACAAACAAACAAACAAACAAAAAAACCCACACAAAATAAAAAAACAAAAACAAATTACCCTTTATAATATCAAGTCATCTGTTGCAAGAGCATTTCTGTCTCTGCACTTATTCAGAACACCTTCTGTGCCCTTTGTCAAAGTTTCAAAGTTCTTTGTAAGATACACTAGGTATGTTTCTTTCTCTTCTTCCTCCCTCCCTTCCTCCCTCCCTTCCTTCCTTCCTTCCTTCCTTTTGTCCCTTCCTCTCTCTCTTTCCGTTTTTCTTTCTCTCTCTCTTTTTTTTTATCTTGCTAAATTGCTAAATTATGAGGCTGAGCTCAAAATTTGGGATCCTCTTGCCCCAGCTCCCCAGAGCTCTGGGATTACCATTATGGGCCACCACTCCATATTTCATTAATTTCTTCATCTATACATTTTTATTATTACTGAGAACAGCATTTTAAATTATATTTTCTTTACTTTTCTATCAAAAAATAAGGGGAGGAGATACTGGGGATTAAACCAGACCTTTGAACTGAGTTGCATCCCTAGACCTTGAACGTTTTAAAAAATTTTAACCCCGGGTGCAGTGGCACATGCCTGTAATCCCAGCATTTGGGAGGCTGAGGCAGGAGGATCACTATAAATTCAAGGCTAGTTTGGGCCACATAGTGAGAACCTGTCTCAGAAAACTAAAAATAAATAATTATACAACAGTTTAATTTTTTTTTTTTGAGACAGGGTCTCGCTTTGTAGTTCAGGCTGGCCCTCAGCTCATTATGTAGCCCAGGCAAACCTCAAACTCAGCAATCCGCCTGTCTCTGCCTCCCGAGTGCTGGGATTACAGGCATGAGCCACCACGCCCGGCTACAACAGTTTAATTTTAAACCAAGTTCTCACTGAGTTATTATTGCACTGAGCAGGTTGACCCTCTCAGAGGTCAAGCTGTATTAGATAATCTTGTTGGTCACTGAGGATGCGAAGGCTTAGCTTTGGTCAAATGACTTTGCAGCAGAAAACACACTGCTCTGAGCTTTCTTACCGATTCAAATCATCAGTCTCTAAAGCCTCTTATTTTTTTAATATAGGTATTTCCTTTGTACGTAATGATAGCTATATCTATCAGACCTACCACTTTCAGTACATCTGATTTTTTTGTTCTTGATATAAAGTAGAAAGAATATAAAAACTTTAAAGAAATGGGAACGTTATAGATTTCTCTTGTGCTACCCACCCTCTCTACTATGGGCTGGAAGAGTCCAGGAGATATTCCTTTGAATAAAGCGCTGAGAAACACCTTTATGAAAGGAGTACCAATTTTTTTTTGTTTGTTTTTTTGAGACAGGGTCTCACTTTGTAGTTTAAGCTGGCCCTGAGCTCACTGTGTAGCCCAGGCAAGCCTCCAACTCAGCAATCCTCCTGCCTCTGCCTCCCGAGTGCTGGGATTACAGGCGTGAGCTACCATGCCCAGCACTGTGGCATGTGGTATGGATGGCTGGTGGGCCTGAGTCCCCACGCCCAGCACTGTGGTATGTGGTTACCGGGATTGAACTCAGGACCTTGCGCTTGCGAGGCAGGCACCGGAACCACTGAGCTAAATCTCCGGCCCCCAATTTTTTTTTTTTTTTGAGACAGGGTCTCGCTTTGTAGTTCGGGCTGGCTCTGAGCTCACTATGTAGCCTAGGCAAGCTTTGAACTCAGCAATCCTCCTGTCTCTGCCTCCCGAGTGCTGGGATTACAGGCGTGAGCCACCATGCCCGGCCCCAATTTTTTTTTTAATCAGTACATTTTAGGTATGCGTAGTGCTCACATTCAACATAGGGAATTTATTTATCCCTGTACCTGATATATCTTGCTTCTTTTCTTCCCATTCCCCTCCCCTCCCTCCAACTCATTTTCCTTCCTACCAATTTTTGAAAGAAGAGGTACCGTTACGGTTTTTGATCCATAAAAATCTTTTTTTTTTTTTTTTGTTCACTATGTAGCCCAGGCAAGCCTCAAACTCGGCAATCCTCCTGCCTCTGCCTCCCGAGTGCTGGGATGACAGGCATGAGCCACCACGTCCAGTACTGTGGTGTGTGGTACTGATTGCTGGTGGGCGTGAGTCACCACGCCCAACATTGTATGTGGTTACGGGGATGGAACTCAGGGCCTTGCGCTTGCAAGGCAGGCGCCCGAACCACTGAGCTAAATCTCCGGCCCTCCACAAAAATCTTTAAAAAGATTTTTTTAATCGATAAAAGTCTTCCGCGGATCTCTCAGGTGCGGGAGAGCCGGTGTTCCTAGTGCGAACCCATACAACAAACGCTGACCGCAAGGCTTCAATCCTGCTGCGGCGTTTGAACCGGAATAAGCGACCTCCGCCAGGTGGCGCCAAACCGCAACCCGACAGGCACGGGAGACAGGTACTGGTCCGGACGTCTGAACCGGAACCAGCTCAGCTCCCCGCAGTCCTGTTGTTAGTCTCGCAAAAACATGCGCAGCATTTTTTTTGGCAACTTATATTCTGGACTCCACTTATTGCTGTGGCTTTGCCATTCGCTGTTTTTTTTTTTTTTCTTTTTGAGACAGGGTCTGGCTTTGTAGTTCAGGCTGGCCCTGAGCTCGCTAACTACCCCAGGCTAGCCTGGAACTCACAGCGATCCTCCTGCCTCTGCCTCCTGAGTGCTGGGATGACAGGTGTGAGCCACCATGCCCAGCTGCATTGGCTTTTTACTATATTTAGCCAATGGCGCGGTCCCAGCGTTGGCTTTCTGGCCTGTAAAGAAGGGTTGTTATGCGGGGAAGATCCAGGGTGAGCCCTTGGAACTCCCTTCGCATTAAAAACAGTGATATATTTGGGGCCGGAAATTTAGGTCAGTGGTTCTGGCGCCTGCCTAGCAAGCGCAAGGCCCTGAGTTCGATCCCGATAAACACATACAATGCTGGGTGTGGTGACTCATGCCCACCAGCCATCAATACCACATACCACAGTGCTGGATGAGGTGGCTCACGCCTGTCATCCCAGCACTCGGGAGGCAGAGACAGGATTGCCGAGTTCGAGGTTTGCCTGTGCTGCATAGTGAGCTCAGGGCCAACCTGAACTACAACGCGAGACCTTGTCTAAAAAAAAAAAAAATAGTGATATTTTGGAGAATCTCAGAGAGTGGAAATATTAAGCCCTCTGAGATTCCAAGATGACCCCTCCTCTCTTAGACCCTTCAACTCGCCGGTTCCCTAGACAAGCCCTAAGGCACGAGAGCGGCTGTCCCGGCTGCCAGCCCCGGTCCCCTTCGCCATGCCAGACGGGACGCGTTATTTCGGAGACGTCCCCAGAAGTCCTACTAACTGGGACGTGGCTATCGATCTAGCAAATTATATTGACTCCTGATTCCAATATCCTTCTTGTGATAGAAGGAGCTTTAACACGCCTACATTGTCTCTCTGCAAAGATCAGTTCAAACCTCCGGTTGTCATAGAAACCAGTAAACCAGTACTGGGTCACGCTCAGGTCGGCGCTGGTAACGTTATGCTCCAGGAAGTACTGATGAGGAAGCAGATAGATGCCTCCCGGCTTAAGAAAAGAAAAGCTGCAAGAGAAGAGGGAAGAAGATCTCCATGAAATTACAAGGTAATTACATCTCAGGGCCTAACTCTCCAGTAGTACCTGGTCTACCACCGAAAGGGAAGCGTGATTCTTGATGGGCTGTTGAATATCATTCTATTCAGTGGGAGAAGTTCATGGATGACTATAATAACCTCAGACAGCCAGAGGGATTTCTAAACTGTAATAGGGTTCCCTTAATAACTCAGAATTCCTCAGGTATAAAAAGTTGATGAAACAGGATACTGCTGACTGTATGCAAGGACACATGTAATTGAGAAGGCAAGCTATAAACCCCAAGGCTTGAATTCAGTTCCCAGTGAGGACAATACTTACGGAGTTTTTGGTTGTGTTTTCTTGTGGTACCGGGGATCGAATCCGTGACCACCACTTGCAAGACAGGCGCAGCACCACTGAGCTAAATCCCCGGCCCTATTTACAGATATTTTTGTGCATGTATTTCCATGTTTTAGACAGATTGTTCTCCCTTCAGTCTACTTGATATGAAAAAGATGCTGATTTTACAGTTTAGGCTGGGGATTTAGTTCTGCGGCACCACGCCTACCTTGCAAACACAAGGACCTGAGTTTGCTCCATGGTATCATCAAAATAAAATTATCATAATTATGCAGCCTACTAAATGGAGGGCAAAGTTCCAAGATGAATTTAAGACAAATAGAGGAGCCATGACAATTATCCATAGATCGTAGATCTGCGTGGCGTGGATGAATGAGACCTGTTTTTTTTTTTTTTTTTTTTTTAGGCAGGGTCTCTCTTTGTAGTTCAGGCTGGCCCTGAGCTCACTATGGAGCCCAGGCAAGCTGCTGCGAACTCAGCAATCCTCCTGCCTCTGCCTCCTGGGTGCTGGGATTACAGGCGTGAGCCACCACGCCTGGCACTGTGGTACGTGGTATTGATTGCTGGTGGGCGTGAGTCTCCACGCCCAGCATTGTATGTGGTTACCAGGGATCAAACTCAGGACCTTGCGCTTGCGAGGCAGGCGCCGGAGCCACTGAGCTAACCCTCCGGCCCTAGATGTCACTGTTTTAAAAGAAGTGTGAAGCGTGGAAAGCAAAGCGTGTGCCGATTTCCGGGAGCCAGAGCGCAGGCTGTGGAGGATGGTCGCCTCTCCGCAGGACTCCGAGCCCAGAACACCTCTGTGTCCGGGAACCTGCCCCGCGGGCCCGCTGTCCACGCGGACGCTAGGCGTCGGCTGCCCACTGGCCCGGCCTCACCTGCAGCCGCCGACATCCACTTGCTCTCTGGAGGCGAACTCGGTGATGTGAGGAAACAGCCGTGTCGGGAGCACTCGCAACGTCTCTGCCGGCCTGTTTTCTGGGTCGTCTCTTCTGTCCTAGGGCTTTGTGTTCGGCATATCTTAATTTTATCCTTTCTTTTTTTTTGGGGGGGAGAGGGTCTCACTATATAGTTCAGATTGGCCTTGAACGCATGGCAGCCCCTGCCTTGGACTCCAGAGAGCGGGGTGACCAGCGAGCCCCGCCACTGCGGCTTGTTTTCAGCCTTGCTAAAGAATCTAAAAATGACCCAGTAACTTCCACAATCAGTGTTTAGTATCTGCTAATGAAACGCCTTGAAAAATAAAAGCTTGATCAATGTGTTTTTATTGGCAGTTTTATTCACCTACTGTGTGTGTGCACGTGTGTGCAGTGCTGGGACTGGACCCAGAGGGCCCTGTGTGCCCATCAAACGCCACTGAGCCACATCCCTACTCTACGGCTCATTTCTACTGTACTCCTCCACAGGCACCACATTATACACAAAGAATTGTCTCATTGGGCCAGAGATTTAGCTCTGGTTCTGGCGCCTGCCTTGCAAGTGCAAAGTCCTAAATTCGATCCCGGTGACCACATACAATGCTGGGCGTGGAGACTCACGCCCACCAGCCATCAATACCACATACCACAGTGCCGGGCGTGGTGGCTCATGCCTGTCATCCCAGCACTCGGGAGGCAGAGGCAGGAGGATTTCTGAGTTCGAGGCTTGCCTGGGCTACATAGTGAGCTCAGGGCCAGCCTGAACTACAAAGTGCGACCCTGTCTCAAAAAAAAAAAAAGAAAGAATTGTTTCATGTCACAAAGAGAAACACACATTAAAAATGGGACAAACAGTGCTAAGTGAGGGTCCTTCAGGCAGTGATATTGTGACGATGAGGATTCTCCAGATTGTCTTCAGGGGACTGTGTGTTTGGTAGACAAGAAAGATGGATTAGAAGCAGAAAGGAAACAAGCCAGTGGAGAAGCACACGGTGTAAACCCAGCACTCCAGAAGGATTGTGCGTCTCTGAGCAACTTAGTGAGATCCTGTCTCCAAACCCAAGCAAACAAACAAATAAACAAAAGCAGGAACAGAAACAAAAGTGAGAGTTTTGACTAAACTGGCAGTCTTCCTTTTGGCAGGAATATCTCTTTTTAACACGGCTTCTCAATCCTAACCCTGATTCTTGCTTTTCTAGGATCTCGCGGTGTGTCATTAGAGTATTTGCTGGGGCTCAGTCTGTTTCTCAGGTAAGAGAGCTCACCGCTGTATGCTTCCCTCCCAGGACAGCTTTCGTTGTGTCCCCCAGGATCTGATGTCATATCAGCATTATCATTTGATTGTGACAATGGTCTAATTTCTTCCGTAATTTCATCTGTGACCCATTTAATTGACAAAAAAATTAATAGGAAAAAGGAGAGAGAAAAGAGAAAGAGAAGAATACTTATATTCTAAGAATGTTTCGTTGTCTTTCTCTGGTTTCAGTCTATATGGTATAGGAGCTCCCAGTGTAGGATTTATGTGTCTTTGGATGTCTTAAAGTCTTTATCATTGTTGTCAGCAGGGTCTATTTTTTTTTTTTTTTGAGACAGGGTCTCGCTTTGTAGTTCAGGCTGGCCCTGAGCTCATTATGTAGCCCAGGCAAGCCTTGAACTCGGCAATCCTCCTGTCTCTGCCTCCCGAGTGCTGGGATGACAGGCATGAGCCACTATGCCCAGCGTTGTGGGGTGTGGTACTGATTGCTGGTGGACGTGAGTCACCACGCCCAATATCATATTTTTGTATGTGGTTACTGGATCAAACCAGGGACCTTGCGGTTGTGAGGCAGGCGGCGGAACCACTGAGTTAAATCTCCGGCCCCAGCATGGTCTATTTTGAAAGAATAAAAGGTAAATTCCCAGAATAGGCAAATGTATGAAGATAGAAAGTAGCTCAGGATTATCTACGTTTGGGACAGAGGAATTCTGACGGGGCAGCCGGTAGGAACAGTGTTCTTATCTGGGGCCCGTAGGGTTGTGGTTGTGATTGTACAACTCTGTCAGTGTGCTGGGGTCCACTAAATCTTACACTTTCAGTTTGTAAGTTGGTGCGCAGATTTTTGCTTTAATAAAGTTTCATTAAGAAAAAAAAAAGAAAAAGAGGATGCAAGGAAGCAAGGCAAAGGAAAATTCTCCAACTCCAGTAAGCTGGGAAGAAGGAAGGAGGGGAGGAAAGAAGAAAAAGGAAACCGAAAGCTAACTAAGCGCTCACACGCACGCACGAGAACCAAACCAAATTCCTGAGATTTTGAATGTGTGTGTTTTTTAAAAACAGGGTCTCGCTTTGTAGTTCAGGCTGGCCCTGAACCCACTATGTAGCCCAGGCAAGCCTCGAACTCAGCAATCCTCCTGCCTCTGCCTCCCGAGTGCTGGGATGACAGGTTTGAGCCACCACGCCCAGTATTGTTGTATGTGGTTCCTGGGAATTGAACCAGGAACCCTGCGCTTGCTAGGCAGGTGCCCGAACCCCCGCGCTAAATCTCCGGCCCTTGAGTGTGTGGTTTTGTTAGGGCAGTGACATGGGGGACAGTAACCAAATCCAGACGCCCCTCCCACGGCTGGTGGCGAACGGGGCACCAGGCCCTGGCCCAGGTGGGATGTGGGCACCAGCAGCAGCAGGACTGAGGTGCGGGCGCTGCCGGAGGAGCTTCCAAGCCCGCCAGGTGGAGCGCTGCCTGGGTCCTCCGGTCCGAACCTCCGGGTCTCGCCGGCCCGCGCTCCCTGACCGCCGCGGCCTCCCACGCCCTGGCCCCGCACCCTCCGGGGGCCTCACCCTGGGAGGAGCGAGCGAAGCTGTCTGCTGCTGCTGCTGAGTCTCAGATGGAAACGGTCCGCCCTCCCGGAGACGGCACCCAGCCGGGCACCCTCCAGGGACGGGCTGACACTCGAGGGAACCCCCGCCGGCCCCGCCTGTCGCGGGCTCGCCGGAGCAGAGTCCTGCGCTCCGCCTGTAGCTCCAAGCACCTGCCGGCCCGTCCCAGGGCCGTGTTTCCACTTGAAGCCCTCGGGGTCCCGGGCCTCCACAGGGGTCCCCTTTGCAACAAGCCCCCAGCCGGGAGCTGGGAAAGTGCAGGTCCCCTTCCCTGCTCCTCAGCGTGCTCTGCATCTTCAATTTCTCGGTGAGTTTTAATCTCCTCTTGGGTTACCTTGGTTCCTATAGAGATACTTCTCGCTCTCTCTTTCCCACAAGTTCAGGCGTGAGTCACCTTGCCCAGTATTGTGGCATGTGGTATTGATGGCTGGTGGGCATGAGTCACCACGCCCAGCATTGTATGTGGTTACCGGGATCGAACTCAGGGCCTTGCGCTCGGGAGGCAGGAGCCGGAACCACTGAGCTAAATCTCTGGCCCTCCTGCAAGTTCTTATTCTCCAGCATGTGTATTCCAGATCTCGGGAGGCTGAGTTACGGTTTCAACTCACTCTGCCATTTTCCTTAAAGTCTTCAAGGATGAGCTTCTCTCTGAGAAATGTGTGGCTGGTGGATTTCACTGTTACATGAACATCGTGAGTGTAATTACACAAACCTGGACATGGCCTCTCAGTGTATCCAAGAGACGCACTAAACACAAGATCGGTGTGGCACACTGTTCTCTAGTGAGCTTTATTTATGACAGGAGCACACTCTAAAAACGGGGTAGCTGGAGCCAGGCGGGTTGCTCTTTCTGAGGCTCCAATCTCGGGCCCTGGCTGTCCAAAGAAGGCTGGATGAGCCGGAGATTTAGCTCAGTGGTTCTGGCGTCTTCCTGGAAAGCCCAAGGTCCCAAGTTCGATGCCCAGTTCCACACACCACAGTGCTGGGCGTGGTGGCTCACGCCTGTCATCCCAGTGCTCGGGAGGCAGAGGCAGGAGGATTGCTGAGTTCGAGGCTTGCCTGGGCTACGTAGTGAGCTCAGGGCCAGCCTGAACTACACAGCGAGACCCTATCTCATAAAAAAAAAAAACAAACAAACAGAAAAGAACTAAAAAGAAGGCTGAGCGAATGGTTAATATCTCACCGCCCTGGCCCAGGCCTGGTGCCGGTAGGAGGGGCTTCTGGAGGGTGACTGGATCCCAGGATTGTGGCTGACTTGCTGTTGGGGTCAGGCCTGACTGGAAGAGGGGTTCCCTGGGGGCCCGGGCAGAAGGGTCCCTCTCTCCTGGCGTCTGGCTTCACTCTGCGAGCCCACTGGCACACCTCTCTGAGATGCCACCCTGCTTTGGACTGAAACCTGCAGACCCCGAGAGCCGAGATCAGCCTCTGCCCCTCCCAGGTGCCATGTCCCCGGCGTCGCTGTCGGTGTCGTGGGAGGAGAGAGACGGCGACGCTCAGGACGCGTGTGTGTTTGCGACCAACCCTGAGCAGCTCCGCCCGCCACGCGCTGCCGCTTCTTTTGATTTTGACTTATTAGTACAGATGGTGGCACACAGTGACTCCGCTCAGGCCAGCTGTCGCACGGGCACAACACAGCTTCCTTCTCCTTACGCCCCCATCCTTCGGCCCCCTCGCAAATGCTGCGCGCACCCCAGCACCGCCTGGAGGGACCCGGGAGGCCGGACCCGAGGTAGGCCAGGGCTCGCCCCGGGCGCCGCGGGGTGGTGCGGGCGGTTTGCCTGCGTCCGCTGTTGACAGGGACAGGAGCACAGCGCAGCTCCCCGCGCTCCTGCTGCTGCCCCGCCCCTTTGCTCCGCGTCGCACCAGCCCAGGGAGGCCGTCACCTCCCGGCCACCCAGGGCCCAGCGGCCTCCTCTTTCCCCGCCAGCGCCAGCGTGCGGCCAGCTGGGCTGAGCACCCGCGGTCAGAGCTGTAGTCTCAGCACGCACTCGGGGGCCGGATGGACAGACAGCGGGCGGCGTCTGTCTGCAGGAGAGGGTAGCTGGGCACGGGGAGTGTGAGGAGTTGGCACGCGGACATTTCACATGGAGTGGCAGCGGGCCATTTCCTGCAACGCAAATCCGCAGGCGGAAACCCTAAACCCCAGCGCTCGGGATGTCCCCCCATTTGGGGGACAGAGCCTGTGCGGAGACGGCCGTGCAGAGCCCTTCCACGGCCCCGACGAGAAGATCATTTCGTAATTAAACACGACTGGGCCGGTCTGCGGCCTGAGGTCCTCGGGCGAGAGCCTCCTGCGGCTGCAGAGACCTCTCTCCCTTCGCCTCCAGGTGCCCTGAGGCCGTGGAGCCCGAGGGTAGGACTGAAGGCCTCGGCTGCTAGAGGACTGAGGGCTCCGGGAGGAGGAGGGCCTCACCGGGGGGGACAAATTCCTTCCCACTCTGACTTGTCCCGCCGACTGTTGTGAAACCGTCCGGACGCGCCGAAGCTGCTCACGGCCCGCGTAGGCGCACCGCCCTGGAGGGTCTCCCCGCCCTGAGGCACGGACCTCCCGGCCCCCCTCGAGCTCTGAGTTACTCTGCTCTTTCTTTAGGCCTCACTCTCCCCCTTTCCCCCTTTCTAGGGGGTCTGAGCATTGATCACCCTCTATTAGATTATAAATTGATGTGAGACTCTTTTTGGTACCGGGAATTGAACTCAGGGCCTTGTGCTCACCACGCAGGCACCAGCACCACGGAGCTGAATCCCCGGCCCTGAGGTGAGGCTGTTAATGTGAAGTGACCAGTATCCTTGCAGGGAGAGGGCATTTGGCCGGGACGATGGGCACAGGGGGCAGTCGTGGGAGGACCCGGTGAGGCCACGGCCGGCCCGGAAGACGCCCCGGGAACCAGTCCTGCTCACACCTTGATCTCTGACTCTGGGAGCATCGAGGGATCAGATACAGCACCCCCTTCCCATAAAGTTCACAGGCCTGAGGCTTGAGCACGAACTCTCACGGTCTCTACGAAACAGCCACTGGTCACGTGGGCACCGATGACCCCCCCCTCCCCGTGTATTGTTAAATGCCTTTCTTGTCTGTTTTTTTTTTTTTTTTTTTTGAGACAGGGTCTCTCTTTGTAGTTCAGGCTGGCCCTGAGCTCACTATGGTGCCCAGGCAAGCCTCAGACTCAGCAATCCTCCTGTCTCTGCCTCCCGAGTGCTGGGATGACAGGTGTGAGCCACCACGCCCTGCACTGTGGTATGTGGTATTGATGGCTGGTGGGCGTGAGTCTCCATGCCCAGCATTGTATGTGGTTACCGGGATTGAACTCAGGACCTTGCGCTTGCGAGGCAGGCGCCAGAACCACTGAGCTAAATCTCCGGCCCATTTTCTTGTCTGGTTTTGTTTTGTTGCTCTGGTATTTGTATTATATTACGCACATTTGCAGTCCATGGTGCAGCGCATATGTTTTGGGGACTAGGTACCAACTTTAATTCCTTTTATTCCCCTTCCCATCCTTCCCTTTGGCCCTCTCTCCCTTTATTTCTGGATTGTTTCTGGGGTGCTGCGGAGAGTTTTACATTGTGAAAGTGGATACAGTCTAGAATGAAATAAGACAGCCCAGCAGGGGTGTGTGTAGTCCGGGAAATCATAGCTCTTAGGACTGGAGCTGGAAACCGTCCTACCATGAATGTTTTAGCTGTAGCTTTGCTCCTGGAGGAGGGGCGGGTGGTATGTGATTATAATAGGCTGCGGGATGGGGATTGTCACTGCATATTTAATGTCTTTCTAGCCTGGCTTGTAGCTAGAAGACTTTGCATTTGCCACCTGCCAATATATTCCTTT
Source organism: Thryonomys swinderianus (assembly GCA_004025085.1). Taxonomy (NCBI): domain Eukaryota; kingdom Metazoa; phylum Chordata; class Mammalia; order Rodentia; family Thryonomyidae; genus Thryonomys; species Thryonomys swinderianus. Next base: position 14,453 of record PVIC010038714.1, read on the forward strand.
TTTTTTTTCTGAGGCAGGGTCTCGCTTTATAGTTCAGGCTGGCGCTGAGCTCACTATGTAGCCCAGGCAAACCTTGAACTCAGCAATCCTCCTGCCTCTGCCTCCCGAGTGCTGGGTTGACAGGCCTGGGCCACCATGCCCGGCTCCTTTCTTTGCAGGGCTGGGTTTTGAAGCCAGGCTCTCAAGCATGCTGGGTGTGGACTCTAACACTGAACCTTTGCCTTTATTTTTAAATGATGTTTTGCTTAGTTTTCTTCGTATTTACCGCTCGCTTTTCTCCAACATCGTCAATCAAGCAGGGAGATTTCTCTCTAAAGAAGAAAACGCAGCACCTGTGAATTCCGCCTCCGGCGCCCTGGTGCCATGCACTCGCTCTCAGGCCCGCCCCCGGGGCCCAGCGCCGTCGCCTCGGTCCGGTCCGGACCAGGTCGGTGTCTTTCTGCAGAACCGGCAGCTCTCCTACTGGAGTTGGCCCAGGTCGGAAGCCGGTGGAAATAAGCTCCTCCGCCCGCCGCCGGCTCGCTCCGGGGTTCCCAGCGTAGCGAAAGCGGAGGCGCAGCGCGCCCTCTAGCGTCCGCGCCCTGACACTGCCCCGCGGGGTGGGGGGCGGGGCAAGGGCGAGGTCCTGAGTTCGACTCCGAAGAAGAGCGAAGAGGAGAACAGAGCGGCCCCAAACATACAGAAGGTATGATGCCTCTCAAGGACCCTAGGACGACAAGAACAACTTAAACCCCAGGTTTGAAGAGCAGAATGAAAATGGATGAAATTAAGACTGAAAAACAAAAACACAAAATGAGTCAAGAATTTGTCACTTTGAAAGGGGATCCGGGGTGGGAGGGAAAAACGGAGTTTAAAAAGGATCCGACTGTGACTGTGCGTGGGCCAGGCCCGCGGGAGGATTTTCCGTGTTTCGCGCCTACACACTAATAAAGACGGGAGGGGGGGCAGGGAGGGCCCGGCTCACTTTGCCTTTTGAGGTCTCGCTACGTAGTTCACTCTGGCCTTGAGCTCTGTGTAGCCCGGACTGGCCTCGAACTCACGAGTGATCCTACTGCCTCAGCCTCCCGAATAACTGGGTTGTTCACCCTCGCGGCCGGCACGTGTTTTGGTAACGTAAACATGCTTACACACTTTGATTCGGTCTTCACATGGATCATTATGAAGTTAAGACCAAGTCTGTAACTTTTTGTATGCAAGGTATTACATAGCAATCTGTCATTAAGAAATGATAAATTTCTCAAAAAAAAATCTGAGTTTTCTCTTCAAGCCATACATTTTGTTGCTTGAGTAGATTTTTCACTCAAAAGAAACAACAAAAAAGGCTGGGCCGGAGATTTAGCTCAGTGGTTCTGGCGCCTGCCTCGCAAGTGCAAGGTCCTGAGTTCGATCCTGGTAACCACATAGAATGCTGGGCGTGTTGACTCATGCCCACCAGCAATCAATACCACATACCACAGTGCCAGGCGTGGTGGCTCACGCCTGTCATTCCAGCACTTGGGAGGCAGAGGCAGGAGGATTGCTGAGTTCCAGGTTTGCCTGGGCTACACAGTGAGCACAGGGCCAGCCTGAACTACAAAGCGAGACCCTGTCTCCAAAAAAAAAAAAAAAAAAAATAGGGGCTGAGGATTTAGCTCAGTGGTTTTGGCATCTGCCTAGCAAGGCCAAGGTTCCAAATTCAATCCCTGGTAACTACATACCACAGCGCTGGGTGTGGTGGCTCACGCCTGTAAACACAGCACTCGGGAGGCAGAAGCAGGAGGGTGGCTGAGTTCGAGGCTTGCCTGGGCTACATAGTTCAGGTCCAGCCCGAACTACAAAGCAAGACCCCTGTCTCAAAAGCAAAAAACCCTAAAAATAGAAATTCCCTTGGGCCCAGTTATTCCTCTTCTAAGAATCTTCCCCCACAAAGTTCAAGGCATTATTTTCTAGTGACACAAGCATACTCATACTCATAGCAGCATAATTCATAATTCATAGATGGATAAAGAAATGGTGGTGTTTATACTCTGTGGAGAATACTCTGCCATGAAGAAGGATAAGTTTGAGTCATCTGCAGAAAAATGGAGGCACCTTGAGACCATAATATTAAGTGCGTGTATCTCACGGGCTTGGTGGGCATGAGGCTTGGATTCCATCTCCAGCATCCCTCAAGCTGTTTCCAGGCATTACATGTGCCCCCCTGAAAAAGCAGGGACAAGAGAAAAGCAGGGAAAGCATTCACAGGAAGTGCCCAGAAGTCTGAAATGTTCCATGATAAATGTAACCCTTATGTACCGCAAATACTCACGAAACTTAAAAAAAAAAATATTGCAACAGAAATACAACTGCAATAGAAAACACTGAGAAAGATCTCCCAGAGTTAGAAGAAGATAGGAGAGAGAAAAATAATTAGAAGACCAAGCTAGGGGGAATTTTAAAATGAAAAGGCGAGAGAAAATGAAGCTGTGGAAAGTATAAAAAGAAGATAATTTCTCAGAGTAGAACGCGCTGGACACACTTAGGGGACATGGGTGCCCCACACGATGACGAAGTCCCATCTCAGGCAGGTCCGGAGACATTCAGAACACTGGGACTGAAAGGATAGTAACTTCCAGGAAGGGAAAGGTCACTTCAAAAATATATGATAAATATCAAATCAGATTTCTTTTCTTTTTTTTTTTGGTGGTACCGGGGATCAAACTCGGACCCTTGTGCTTCCAAGGTAGGTGCAGTACCACTTGAGCTAAATCCCCAACCTTTTTGGTTGTTTCTTTTAAGTGAAAAATCTATTCAAGCAACAAAATGTATGACTTGAAGGGAAAATCAGGTTTTGTTTTGTTTTGTTTGAGACAGGGTCTTGCTTTGTAGTTCAGGCTGGTCCTGAGCTCACTATGTAGCCCAGGCAAGCCTTGAACTCAGCAATCCTCCTGTCTCTGCCTCCCAAGTGCTGGGATGACAGGCATGAGCCACCACGCCCAGTGCTGTGGTATGTAGTTACCAGGGATTGAATCTGGGACCTTGGGCTTGCTAGGCAGATGCCAAAACCACTGAGCTAAATCCTCAGCCCCTAGTTTTTTTTTTTTTTTTTTTTTTTTT